>CAIGQZ010034880.1:346980-359250 GCA_903798205.1 Danio tinwini
ACACACACACACACACACACACACACACACACACACACACACACACACAATACACTCCATACATATTTACACACGATACACTCTATACATATTCACACACATGATACACTCCATACATATACACATATGTAATACACTCCATACCATACACTCTATACATATACACACATGATTCACTCCATACATATTCACACATGATACACTCTAAAGATATACACTCTATTCATATACACACGATACACTCCATATTATACACTCTATACATATACACACATGATACACTGTATACATATACACACATGATCCACTATACATATGTACACATGATACACTCTATACATATACGATTCACGCCATGCATATGCACACGATACACTATAGATATACACTCTATACATCTGCACACATGATACACTCCATAAATATGCACACATGATACACTCTGTAGATATACCCTCTATACATATACACACTCCATACATATGCCCACATAATACACTCTATACATATACACACATGATACACACTTGATACACTCTATACATATACACACATGATACACACTTGATACACTCTATAGATATACACACATGATACACTTTATACATATGCACACATGATACACTCTATACATAAACACATAATAAATATGCACACATGATAAACTCCATAGATATACACTTTATAGATATGCACACATGATACACTCTATACATATACACACATATGATTCACTCCATACATATGCACTCTATAGATATACACTCTATACATATACACACGATACACAAATGTTAGGTCCTAGGATAGAACTTGGGTCTCTGGCATGGAAAGAGAGTCATCTAACCACTGAGCTACAGGGAATTGATGGTCCCATACAAAAGAAAGGACATGATACACTCCATACATAAGATACACTCTATAAATATACACACATGATACGCTCTTTACATATGAACAAATGAAACACTTTTTATATATACACACACATGATACACTCCATACCCTTACATATACACACATGATACACTCTATACATATACACTCTATAGATATACACTCTATACAGATGTTACTACTTCAATTTGGTCCCTTTGTCGCCATTCATACCGCTGCGGCGGCGGTATTTGGTGCGCCAGCAGCTTTTGACTGCTGGGTGGCGCTTTAACCACAGATTTTCAGCTTTGCCTTTTTACAATACTAGATAGACGGTTCTGTATGTGTACCTTATGTGATGTGTTCAATTTAAATATAATTTTGTTTTAGTTTTCTTAGTAATAAACATACTTTTACACTATACTGTTTGTTTTAGAAAAGATACATGGTGAGAAGTACAGTATAGCCCTAGGCTGCAAAAAGCAAATATAAGAATTTAGCCTTTATAGTGTCCTATTAAATTGCGTTGAGGTGAAAACAATGTTTCGATTTCTTTGACCATCATGGCGAAGTTATTACCTCAAATCTTAAACATGTGCACATATAAAAACCGCAGCACAGCACACACTACAAAATAATATTAAGATTATTGTGCCGGTGGAGCACTTCACCTTGTTATATAACTTATCAGTAGGCTAATTATTCGTTTAGAACATTCTAACATTTAAACTTGGAATGATTAAAAAAATAATAATTAACACAGCCTCATGACGAAAGCTATAGGTGGCCTAGGTATTATTTAAAAGCGGAATTTACCGTACGTCTTCAAAGCTTGTGAAAACAAAAAAACAAAGCGTACATTAATGCTTTTAATTTATGGGTTATTTATTAAGTATCTGTACAGAGTATGACATGGGCCTGTTGGTTAGAACATTTCTGCAGGTTTGCATGTGTCAAATTGTAAAAGTAGACTTTTCAAAAAATAATCATTATCCTACTTCATAATAGTAAGCATCATCTTCATCATCATCACCAATAATAGTATACATATTATTATTAAAGTTATTAATTGTATTATTGTTATATTATTATTATTATTATCCATTTTGCTATGATGGCTGTGCTGTGTTTGACTGGCAATAGTTTTTAGATTACTATATGTTTAAAAGCAAAATTGTTACATGTTGCACATGAGTACAATGTAGAAAAATATAATGAATGCACTGAATGCAAGTAACTTCGGTCTGCAGTTATCTTACTCATTCCGGCTACTCAGCTATTCAATTGGCGGCCCACGGGCCGAACCCGGCCCCCGAGGCAATTTGTTCCGGCCACTCGAAATAGCATGACCAAGACATCAAAAATAGTTATGAAGTGACGTGCGTCTGTTCAATACAGCACAAGCTGCACAGAGTGTGAGTCACCTGACATTAGGCGAGTAGCGCGAGCAGTCGAAAACATTTGGATATGTTTGTAGAAAATGCCTTTTGTACAATGCACTGATATTGTTAATAGAGATGCAATAATTAGCCGATTTCACTATTAACGGGTCTCTTTAACCCTGCTTTTATTCATTAGTTGCTTCTCAATGTCCCATTTCTGTTGCACAAAAAAAGCTACTACGAATAAACAAAGCTATGCCAATACGCACGCACATTGGATTAACAAGCAGCAAGCCATTTCGAACTTCTCCATTAATTTTTTAAGTCCAAAGACAGAAATGGACTATTGTTTGTTTGTTTTTGAATTAATATTTTGTGCTGTATTTGGTTACTGGGCAGCAATAAACAACACTTTAAAATATAAGCAGTTTTATTGTTATTTTCTAAACTAGTAGTGTTTTAAATTTAATAAATGCATAATAATGGTGACAACAGTGAAACCATGATTATTCTTCAGACTATAATAATACAACCAAAATCTATAATCGTTGCATCCCTAATTGTTACGCAGTTTAAAACATTACATATTTTAGAAAAAGTAGTTAATCAAAAACAGTTATTGATCATCATAGCAGTTTGAAATTAAACTTGATAAACGGTGGCACCTGACGTCCACAGAAACATTAGTGGGGCATCGATTAAGAATGCGCTGCACTTTGAGCTTAAGTAATAAATCTTGAAAAAATAATTTAGATAAACACTTTTTTACTACAGTCATTATCCAACATTATCCTGTTATCTCTTTTGTAAAAATGACATTTTAAATTAAGCTTGATTAGAAGGATATTTATTATTTTACATCGTAACTTTTGCTTTGGGTAGAAGGAGATATGCCATTCTGAAATATTTAACACTGCTACTTTTATCAAATGATGATTTTTTCTTAAAGCCGATGCAAATTGCTGTGGCGGGAGAGCATGTATTTTATTAATCTATTTGCCCTGAAACAGTTAAAGTTTTTTTTTTACTTAATATACACCATCCTTAAATTATTTTCTTAAATAAAAGGGACTTAACTATTAAGTTTTATATAGCCTAGGGAATAATATATGTTTCAGGTCTCTCTGGAGCATTTGGGCTGACTGTTTGACGGCGTCAACCAAAATAGGATGTTATTAAATACGTTTTACAGAGTTATTACCGGAGAAATTCTGTTGCTATCGGTTGAATAAATGAATATAATGAATGAAAACATATTGGCTAATGCATATACACATTTAATGTAGCTAAACATGTACAGTAATGTGTAATTTGTTTGCTTCGGTTGTCACCATTTTAATACTTTCATGACGGTGCAATGGTGCGCTTCTGCGTGATTCTGATTTGACATTCTTTTTTCAGCTAAACTCGCACTGTCCTGAGGTGTAAATGGGCTATAGGCTTTTGCTATTGAGGCTAAGGCATCAAGGTGTTCTCTCTGCAACTTGCGCGGCATCTGTGTGAAAAGATTATGACTTTATTTTTATATTACTATTATTATTCATTCATTTTCTTTTCGGCTTAGTCCTTTTATTAATTTGTGGTTGCTACAGCGGAATGAACCGCCAACTTATCCAGCATATGTTTTACGCAGTGGATGCCCTTCCAGCTGCTATCCATCACTGGGCAATATTAATATTATTATTATTATTAGTAGTATTAATATTATTATTGCTGTCTCGTGCACTAGGTTCCCTTTTGCTATTAATGACGGTTATGAAATTAAATAAATGGGTATATTCGCACGCGCAGTTAGCCACATGTTCATTCTCAGTTCATGGAAAATGTATGTTTCTATGCACAGCAAAACCCTTGTTAGCCAACTAAGGTCGCAAGTTGTGTCGCTACAAAGATAATTCGTTGATTTGGTCCAAATCCGTCGTTCCAATAAACATTTGCAAACTGCGTCGGAAACTTCTATGCTTGCAACTACACCTCTGGAAATAGTTGCTGGCTGTGTTCTATTCCCACCAATCCACCCTATGCCTTATTCGTTTAGAACATTCGAACATTTAAACTTGGAATTATTTTTAAAATAAAGCATTAAAGTCATCACTCTTAGGTGTAATTTGCTTTCAAAACATTTTTACAGTTCAGTTTTAGCAATCTTCATGTTTACAAGTGCGTTTCTTTTGCCGTGCACTTGAAACATTGCTGCCATTTGGAACACAGTCGTGGCTCATGGCAAAATTTATATTTAAAAGCGGAATTTATGTTACGTCTCCAAAGATTGTGAAAATTAACACTACAATGGCCAAACATTTGGTTTGAGATGGGGGAAGGGGGATGCCTCTAGTATTTTTCACAAACATGGAGAGACAAAATTCCCGGTAATCTTTTACCTATACACATGATACACTCTATACATATACACATGATACACTGGCCTGAAAGGTGAGTCACCTAAACACTGAGCTACAGGGAATTGATGGTCCCATAAAAACAAAAGGACATGATACACTCCATACATATACACACATGACATACTCCATACATATGCACACATGATACATTCTATAGATATACACAGACGATACACTCTATACAAATGCACACATGATATACTCCATACATATACACACACAATTTACTCACATGATACACACCATACATTTACACACATGATATACTCCATACATATGCACACATGATACATTCTATAAATATACACTCCATACATTTACACACATGTCAGTGTCTGGGATAGAACCCAGGTCTCTGGCCTGAAAGGTGTCACCAAACTACTGAGAAAGTCCATACATGTGATACACTCTATACACACACACACGATTCACTCCATACATATAAACACACGATACACTCCATACATGATATATTCCATTCATTTGCACACATGATACATTCTATATAGATATACACACACACACACACTCCATACATATGATACACTTTATACAAATGCACAATTACTGAGCTACAGGGAATTGATGGTCTCTTACACCGAAAGGACACTATACACACCATACATATGCACACATGATACACTTCATACATATACACACATGATATAAACAACCATGATATACTCCATACATATGCACACATGATACATTCTATATTGATATACACACATGTCAGGGTCTGGGATAGAACCCGGGTCTCTGGCGTGAAAGGTGAGTTGCATAACTACTACCAATTGATGGTTCCTTACACCGAAAGGACACTATACACTCCATAGACATATGATATACTCCATATACATATATCTATACATATACAGTCCATACATGTGATACACTCTATACACACACGATATATTCCATTCATTTGCACACATGATACATTCTATATAGATATACACACACACTCCATACATATGATACACTTTATACAAATGCACACATGATACACATACACGTCAAAGTCTGGAACCAGGTCTCTGGTGTGAAAGGTGAGTTACCTAATTACTGAGCTACAGGGAATTGATGGTCCCTTACACCGAAAGGACACTATACACATGATACACTTCATTCATATACACACATGATATAAACAACCATGATATACTCCATACATATGCACACATGATACATTCTATATAGATATACACACATGTCAGGGTCTGGGACAGAACCCAGGTCTCTGGCGTGAAAGGTGAGTCATCTAACTACTGAGCTACAGGCAATTGATGGTCCCATACACACATGATATACTCTATACAAATGCACACATGATACACTCCATACATATACTCCATTCATATGCACACATGATACATTCTATATAGATATACACAAATGATACACTCCATACATATGCACACATGATTCACTCTATACATATACACACTCCATACATGTAATACACTCTATACAAATGCACACATGATACACTCCAAACATATACACACATGTTAGGGTCTGGGATAGAACCTGGGTCTCTGGCGTGAAAGGTGAGTCATCTAACTACTGAGCTACAGGGAGTTGATGGTCCCATACAACGAAAGGACACAATACACTCCATACATATGCACACATGATATACTCCATACATATGCACACATGATATACTCCATTCATATGCACACATGATACATTCTATAGATATACACACTCATGATACACATAAACACACATGATACACTCCATACATATAAACACACATGATACACTCCATACATATAAACACACATGATACACTCCATACATATACACACTATACGCATATGATACACTCAATACATATGCACACATGTCAGGGTCTGGGTTAGAACCAGGGACTCTGGCGTGAAATGTGAGTCACCTAACCACTGAGCTACAAGGAATTGATGGTCTCATACAATGAAAGGACATGATGCAGTCCATACATATACACACATGATTCACTTTATACATATACACACCATGCATATGCACACATGATACTCTCCATACATTTACACACACACACACATCAAGGTCTGGGATAGAACCCAGGACTCTGGCGTGAAATGTGAGTTATCTAACCACTGAGCAACAGAGAATTGATGGTCTCATACAATGCAAGGACATTATACACTCTATATAAATACACACACTCTATACATAAAGACACATATATGTCTGGGGTCTGGGATAGAGCCTGGGTCTCTGGCATAAAAGGTGAGTTATCTAACAACTGAGCTATTGGGAGTTGATGCATCCCTACGGGCGAAAGGACATAGTACACTCCATACATATACACACAAGATACACTCCAGACATACACACATGATATACTCTATACATATACACATTCCATACATGTACACTGAGCTACTGGGAGTTGATGGCCCTTACGAGCGAAAGGACATGATACACTCCATACATATGCACACTTGATACACTCTATAGATATACACTCTATATATATATACACACACACACATGATACACTTCATACATATACACACACACACATTATACACTTTATACATATACACACAATACACTTTTATAGATATACACTCTATAAATATACACACATGATACACTCCATACATATACACACACGATACACTCTATACATATACACATAATACACTCCATACATATACACACACGATACACTCTATACATATACACACATGACACACTCCATACATATACACACATGATACACTCCATACATGGTACACTCCATACATATACACACCAGGGCTGCCAACAGGGTACACTCCCACACATCCATTTTCTCATGCAGAAAAACCATCCCGTGAACATGTTTTTTCTGCTATAATAAATACGGTGTTAAAGACTTTTATCTTTTTATAAAGATGTTATTCTCTCTATGTGCAACTGAATCAACGCTGGTAAAAGCAATGTAATCAAAAACAAACTGATTCCCATCCATCACCGTTTGGTTGACAGAGGCAACATAACTAAAGAGACGAACAGATAGCAGTGTGAGTGACGTAGCTCATAAAGCGCAGAGCATCATGTTTTGACGCGATCTATTATGAACCCGGTTCAAATCCAGCATCTGATGAACACTTTCTTCTTTTTTCCCCCACTACATATCAGATTTGCCTACTCTTCATCACGAGGAAGACAAGTAGGAATCATTAATAAGTGTTTGTATTATGGAGGACTCAGATTCATAGAACTGGACTGGAGAGGTGTTATATCCAAATCATATGCATTATAAGTTTGTAGAAGTTATACTAAAAATACCCTTAAATATATACATTTTTGTACTGCTTCTGTGAACTTGAACAGGTATATTAAAGTCCATTCATTTTCACTAGTTTTATTAGTATTTTTTTCTTCAAAGTGTTCTTTAAATGCTTTAAAAATAAGTTAAATCTTTGTAGACTAGAAATATATGTACTGTATATCATTTATTTAAAAAATGCGGGCAATACATTAATTCGATTAATTTTATTAAAAATATTTTATTAATCTTATTGTTTAATTCAACTATAGGGGCGCGGCAGGTAAGGGGTCTGCAAGACATTGTGCCCAGGGGCCTCTGAATTCTTAATCCGGGCCTGCCTTTCTTAAAATTTCATTGGGATTCTCAGTCTACATAAAACCAAAGGCCATAATTGGCCTTTTAATATTTATAATAATATTATTAAAAAATTATCAATTTAAGTTAAAAGATGCACATTTCAGAGGGGCTGCGTTTTATGGCAGGGGTAACAGACTGCACAGTGGAATAAACTACCAACTGTTCTGGCATACGTTTTATGCAGTGGATGCCCTTCCAGCCGCAACCCAGTACTGAAAAAACACACTGATGCACTACAACCAATTTAGTTCACCAATTCCCCTATAGCACACGTGTCACTCAAACCAGTGACCTTCTTGCTGTGAGGCGACAATGCTAACCACTGAGCTACCATGCTGTCGTTTTTTCATTTATTTATTTATAACAGAATAATTGTATAATAGTAATAATCCTCTAATTTGTAATAAATATTCAAAAAAGTATTTATTAAAATAATATATTTTTCATTTTAGGTATTTATAAATAAACGGGGTGGGGGGGGGGGTGGTTGTGAATATGTGAGGGGCTTAAATTCTCACTCCAAACTAAAGCCAAAAGTTGGCAGCCCTGGTTCATGTTAGTTCAAAAGAATTCAACTGAATTGTATTATCAGTTCTATTTAATAAAACAGTTAAGACTTGTTTCATAATGAGTTTAGTTTAATGAACTAACTTAAAGTGAACAAAATTAACGTTAGCTATAATGATGGTCATAATGACTAACGTTAACGTTATGTGAAGGTCAGAGCTTACCCTAACTGTATTCCTCATTGTCACTTCAGCTTTACTTCAGTGTTGTACTGAAATAGAGAACGCTGTTAACACGAGGTTCATTAAAGAAAATTACCTTTCATTTTTCAGGAACTAACGTTATGCTATCTAATACCTCAGAAAACACTATATATAAATATCTTGTTTAAAACAATGGCGTGCTTAAACTGTTTTTTAACTAATAGCGTCGGACCTATAAAAGTTACTTGGGTAATCCTGTTAAATAACATGCACTATACAGAAATACACATAAAGCAATCATTTAACTGACATAATCTGACATTTAAACACTTACAGAAGATGAATCCGTTGGATGAAAAGACGAAAGGTACAGTTCAAACGCAGGCGTTACCTGTGTAGTGACGGACGGTGCTTGTTTGCGGTCGAGTCGAGTCAGCTCGGTTCTATGAATCGGCTCCTTTAAGTGAACAGTAAAAAGTCGAATCCGCCTGAAACCGATTCCTTTTGTATAATATTGTAAGACGCAAACATATAATTCATTAATATTTTGTCATACTGCTCGGTTACACGCAATCTATACACTAGTTGTACATTAACTGCATGTTGATGAGTATGCGCTTAAGAACACGTCTGATAAAATTTCTGAATCTGATTCAATGTCTCGCGAGTGCTGAACCGAAGCAGTGCAAAAGGGATATTGATTACAATATTGTAGGTTCATTTTTCTTTGCCATTCAAAATATTACATATATCTGACTTTAACAATAAGAAAAAAGTTAGTTTGGAGTGTTTTGAGAATTAATTATTTTTTTTCTCTCCCAGGATTCATTTCGCACCAGCAAGTTGTAATGGTGGATGAGAAAACTCGCATAGTATTATTGCTTTTAATATACCATGAAATTAAGTTTTAACAGTTTTTCATGCGAGAATGTAGTTCTGCAAAACTCAAATCTGTGGTTTGTTTATAAAGATTGTGTGTAATTTTAAGTGTGTTTTGCCGATCGTGGAGATCTCTGACCTCCAGAGGTGACGGCAATTGTCTTCGGCTAAACATTGTGACATTGTCCCTGTCTTCGACAGCTCTATAATTATTGCATCTGGAAATTTAATCTTAACCGTTTTTCATGCGAGAATGTAGTTATTTAAAACTCTAATCTGTGGTTTATTTATAAAGATGTTTATAAAAAATAAGTAGCCTACATATTTTAAAATGTTTTTTTTTTTTTTTTATTCTGAGATATATGACCTAGGTGATGATGAGCCCAATACTAATGAATCCGTCTGGCATTTACCCTGACATTAAAATAATTTTGGGTGTTTAACAGTCTTTGGTTTCATCAATTATTTACTTTTTGTTCCAGTTTATTATATGTTTTGGCTAAGCACAAAGTTATGTTCATTAAATATTATTTCATATTTCCATGTTAACCTTATAAAACTAAATAAAGATGCAGTACAACCAAAAGGATGTTAGTAACCAAATCGTTTTTGGGTGTGCAATAACAATCTGTTATTTATAAATATCCAAAAAGTGCCAATACTAGCATAAAAGTTCATTTGTATTAATTTCTATGTTGAATGAAATAAAAAAGTTTGAATTCCTATAACTAACGTGCAAAAGATATAACCCTTTTCACAGTAATTTGCTGTAATTATGCTACCTGCCTTGATTTCACAATAAAATTATTAATACAACATATTATTGTGAATTGTTACAATTACATACTGTGAAGCCATACTAATGTAATTTACTGTGAAAAATTACAGTAACTTGTTGTGAAAATCTGGAAAGTTTTTACAGTGTGGGACTGGCTGACTGAAATGTAAAGTCTGTGTGCATATATCCCATTTAGACTTAATCACTCGCAATTTCACGTTTACATTTCACAATTCAGAGAAAAACAGAGCATCATGCAGTTTTGAGATAAAAATTCACAACAGCCTTTTTAAAAGTTTTAATTCAGAGGCAAGAACGGGCTTCCACAAATTTCTGTGGTAGAATCTGAAAAAAAAATTCAATAAATGTTACGGACAAATAAAAATAAAATGCTTCAAAAGTCATAAACATCTTTTGCATCAAACAAGTGTAGCACATACGTACACATGGATAGCTTTGAGCAGTATATGAGCACTGGGCTCTCAGTGTAAGCCTCACCTGCAGGCTTTTTTCCCAGCATGCTCAGTCAGCCATTGTGCAGGTCAGTCAATCAAAAGGTGCCAGTCACATGCCATAACTGTCGGAAGCATCTCTAATCAAATCCGAGAGGCTTCCACTTGACCCGCTTGCGAAGATGACGGTGATTTTCTCAAGTGTTTGGTTCCTTTTGCATGAAGCCAACTGAGCCCACAGAGAGGCAAAAAGTAACACGCTCCCAAATTGCTTCCATCAGCACCATGGCGACAAGTTTACCGCATGTAAGAGAAAATTTAATTGCATATTTCATAAAGTGTGATTGAGGTATTGTGTGAAAAAATGGTGTTGAGCTGCCACTTAAGAACCCTGCATCACACTATCAGTGAGGTGGCAAGCAGAAAATTGTTGCCTTTCCAGCTCAGATGTGACAGTAGCATGCTTGCATTTATTTGTGAACATGTCTACTTTAATGTATTTAAAGTTTCCAGCATGTGAGGTGTTAAATGGTGAAGGTCTTATTAATATAGAAAAAAGTGAAACACAACATTAATGCTTAAATGTTAAAACACTCAAACACAAAATCAAGGATTATTATTATGTTATTTTATTTAAACAAATAAAGCTTAAACTATGTGTAGTGTTACAACACTAACACATAATTGATAACAAGCCATTAAATCATTAGAAAATAATGCAGGGTTTAACGCAAAGGATTTTTTCCTACTGGCCTGATCGGGGCAGTGGTTCAGATTTTTACTTGCCCCACCAAAAAAAGTAGTCAATAGCTATTTCTTAGCCACATATTTTAAATAATGTGTCAAAAGCCAAACATAATTGTATACATTCACTTTTTATTCAGCATTACTTTTTTTTTTTAAATACAACTGACAATTTAAAAAATTATAATTATGATGTAAAAAAATAAATTATAGTGGACAGTATCTCCGCCTGTCACGTGGAAGACCGGGGTTCGATCCCCCGACGGGGAGCCAATTTTGTAGGAGCCATTTGTTTACTTTATTTAAAGGTTTGTGTTGTTAATCTTGATTTCTTTCATTTTGGAGATTTGCACCCCCTGCAGGCCAGAGGAAGCCATAAAAGGCCTGGGTGTGGTCGACTGGAGCAAGGCCTGCTGGGA
>CAIGQZ010034880.1:364250-377925 GCA_903798205.1 Danio tinwini
ATATATATATATATTTATATATATATATATATATATATATATTTATTTATTTATTTATTTATTTATTTTTTTAATCTTCCGAGTGTTTTGGGACCTGACATTTCAGTCTAGGGGCCAAGTTGTGCGGCTGAGGTGACGAAGACTACATTAGTGAAGCCTGGACTCTCTCGCTGAGGTTCAATTAATCACGGCCTATAGCCACTTGAGCAAAGCAAACACATTGTCGGGTTTGCACCTCCTTATGGTGTGCTAGATGTGGAGAGATTAACTAAGGCACCATATTAATGTAGGAAAGATGCATTTGCACACACCATAATACCCCAATACTTCACGCTTAAAAAACCAGAGCCGTCCTGATTTGAATATAAAACGAGCAGAGGTTGCCACGTCTGCAGTGTAGGCATAAAAACAGTCCCGGCGGAGTTGAGAAATGGTTTCTTGACAGTGATACATATGCTCACTGGTCTGACGTTCCTTTTGATGTCCTTCAGGCTGAACATACAGTCGGGGAGTACTGTAAAATTTTCCAACATAACGAACGTCACAGCGTGAAGGATCAAATGTAATGGATTATTTCAACATCAGATGCGTTTCTGCCACGCTCCAAGGAGAGTGGCTTGAAAGCAGGAAGAACTAAGTGAGAGTTGAGCCGCCTGGCACCTGAGCTGCATTAGAAAGCAGCGGAGGAGAGAGGATTGAAGACATATATAATCTTCATGAAATGACTCGGAATGTATTTGAAACAGTTCGGTGGCAGTGGGGGGAATTTTTACAAACACCGCCATGCATTTGTCATGTTTGCACTGCTGCAGCTTTTGAGCGAATTCAATTTCAATGTGGTCGTTAGACCATCTGTCATGGCTAAAAAGTTTTAATTGATGACAAAAGTCTCTGCCAAGTTTGGGAAAATGTAAACTCGTCCACTTTTTGGCAAGCCAAATATGTACAGATGACAACTAATGAATGTTTGCTGAAACCAGAAGACTGTCTGTCTGTCTGTCTGTCTGTCTGTCTGTCTATTTGTCTGCTTGTTGAGCCCTAGGTGAGATCATAAAAATTTAGTAATTCTTGTGTTAAAGCAGTGAGGAGAAAACACAAAAAGACCAATGAATTATATTTAAGCTGTTTAAATGCATAATAATTAAAAATAAATAGTACTGCTAAGTAATGCAAATGAGTACATTTTAAATCAATTAAAATAAAACAGATATACATAAAATGTATACAAAATCAATATATAAAAACAATATTCATTAAGCAAACAAATTAAACACAAATGAATTTCATATTTATAATCTGTGGCAGTTTTTTTATTTTTTTATTTAAAGAGCTCCAGTATATACAATATTTATAAAAAGAAAAGTCTGAAGATCTACATCTTACATCTACATATACAGTTGAAGACAGAATTATTCGCTCCCCTTTTATTATTATTTTTAGAAATATTTCACAAATGATGTTTAACAGAGCAAGACAATTTTCACAATATGTCTGATATTTGTTTCTGGAGAAAGTCTTATTTGTTTTATTTTGGCTAGAATAAAAGCAGTTCAATGTTTTTTTTAAAACCATTTTAAGGTCAAAATTATTAGCACCTTTAAGCTATTTTTTTTGATAGTCTACAGAACAAACCATCATTATATAATAACTTGCCTAATTACCCTAATTACTGCTTAGTTAACCTAATTAACATAGTTAAGCCTTTAAATGTCACTTTAAGCTCTATAGAAGTGTCTTGAAAAATATCTAGTCAAAAATTATTTGCTGTCATCATGGCAAAAATAAAATAAATCAGTTATTAGAGAGGAGTTATTAAAACTATTATGATTACAAATGTGTTGAAAAAAAATCTTCTCTCCGTTAAGCAGAAACTGGGGGAAAAATAAACAGGGGGCTAATAATTCAGGGGGGCTAATAATTCTGACTTCAACTGTAGTACATATTGGAATGCTCCGATCTGCATTTTTGCAGCCGACACCGAGTACAGATTCCCTGTCATGGGGATCGGCCGATACTGAGTCTAATGCTTCAAGCTTTATAATAGAAGAAGAATTTAACATGTCTCAATACAGGTTGCAGCGCATATTCGATGCATGAGACAGAATACAGATTAATACAATACATATATAACAATAAGTTATATTATTAAATATTCACACAGTACATTTTTATTTATTTATTTTTATTTCCCTAATATTTCCAGCCAAGATTTAATGAGCTTGCAATATTGTTGAAAACACAGAACATTCAGTTCTGATATGTACAATTTCAATTCAAATAAGTCAATGTAAAAAGGTTCTATGATTTCCGTTGTTTTGTGACCTCTGCTTGTGAACTTGTAAACAAACATTTGTGTTTGGGTTATGAGATTGGCCAGATTAGCGAGTACCGATCAAGTCATGAAATGTGATTAACGGCCGATCGATCAGAGCATCCCTATCTACATAAAGTGCTCAGCATAATCGAGTACACCCCATTTTGAAAACTATTATTTGTATCCATTTCTCAGTGAATATAGGCAATGTATTTTGGTGCATTTAAACAAAACAGACTTATTTAACAGATATATTTATTAAAACAATATTTTAGTTACCAAACATATTTAGAAATTAAAAGATAATACAAGTAAATTCAAGCAAAATATAAAAAAAATTACAAACTACAAAATTACAATTTTTTTTTTGCTTCTCTTGAATTTTATATATATTTTTATTTTTATTTAATATTTTTCTATAACATATAAATTTGGGTGTACTAGTTTTTGAACCATTATCGCAAGTTATTTTGTTAGATAAGCTCCAGATTTTGCTTTAGAACTGACTAATCAAATGTATATGCATAAATATAATATTGTATAGCTTCCTATTAAAAATATGAATTTAAAAAAAAGATAGATTTGAACACATATGTAGGCTATGGCTAAACACTGTTGTCGTATTTTGGGATTCACAAGTGTTTCCTTATATTTGTGGTTGTAATTTGCATTGTAGAACCTTTAACTCTGCTCAGTCAATGTTTGATGATAAAAAATCAACTCTACAGTTGAACAAAGTGACTTTTATTGACATCTTAGTAGTTTGAAACAATATAATGTATAAGAAATAATATATAGTGAAATAACTCTGTAAAATAACAGAACATTTACTGGCTGTTTATTACAAGGTTTTTGTGACGTAAGATACAACACCAACCCAGACCATCACTATAAACTATTAAATACTTTAATAATAAAAGTCCCTTTTTTTTCAAACATTTTTAAAGTTAAAAGTTGTTTGAAAAAAAAAAAAAGATCAAGGTCCTTTAATGCAGTACAAAAGCATAAATAAATGGGGAGAAAAAAATGACAAACATAAATCAAAACATAAATCAAAAAATATGGAAAGCTGGTAATTTTCGTATATATTTTTTAGTGTAGATATGCATAATGTTATCTCATTAAATAAAATAAAAGTAGGGCTGCATTTCAAAATTAATAAATAATTATGTATGGTAGATTAAAGTGCTTAACTTATAAGTAAAGTAAAGCTTGAATTGTCCTTTTCTGTTTTACACTGTTTTACACTCAACAGTCACAACCAATTTTACAGATAATAAATCTCTGCACATCTTAACAATTGAACAGTTTTAGAGTATTAATTTCTTCTCATATATCCCACTTCCCAACTTTGTTTTTCTTTTGCTCAGTGAGAGAATAGAGCTCTAGCTTTGCTTGCACTGACAGCTGAAGGTCTGGGAACTTTGGCCGTATTGAATAATTAAGAACCGCCCATGATGCTATTTTACTGACAGGTTAACCAACCAATCACTATTTTTTTTGTGTCGCTTCATGTTTGTAAGTGTGCAAATGTCCACTGAATAACAGCCCTGCATGTAACTGCATCATTCATTCACAGATGTCTTTAAAAGTTTACAATGACGACGCATCAATATTTGAAATTATCTGTCAGCAAAACATAGGAAATCAGTAAAACATGTATGTACTCTAGACTTTGTTCTGTGATTTATTCATCATATTGGTGACACATTTCTACACATTAGATTATTAAAAGTCAATGTTTTCTTTGTTCTATAAAAGCAAAACGAGTATCTATAGAACAGTGTCTTTCTCTTATCTTTAAGATCAAAACTGATATATAAAATATTGAAAGTTTTTTCACTGCCATTAGAAAAATGGGAGTATGCCTGCACATTTGTCTACATCACAGTTTGAAAGCGATGGTCCACTACAATATCATATTTTCACTTTTTCAACAGTTTATGTGTGATGTAGCTGTGTGAACATAACATCTCTGAATGTAATATGCTCAAAGTTTAATGCAAAAGGATGAGATTGGCTTTTACAGAGTTAGCTTAGCAAAGCCTACAGCAAACGAATTTGGGGACTACAAAAAATACATCTTGGTTAATGAGATTGTGAACCCTTCTATGCGCAGTGAAGGGGCATGGCCAGATGCACGATAATGTTAGCAGAGAAAGCTAAAATGCCATTCAAGTGCTACCATCTCCACAGAGCTTTCTGTATTAAATCTTCCAAAGGACACGACTCAAAGAGAGAAGTGCTTACAATTTATTTTTAATTATGTTCCAGAGTATTATAAAAAAAGATATGGCTAGCATTTGACAAAGGACAGCTTCCAGAATCTCTCCCAGTTCAGTGCTGGATTCGGTTAAAACCTCCTCAAAGAAGGAGCAGCTCCAATTATAATAAAAGAAGCTGGATTGTGAGCCACAATTTGTTAGTGTTTTTAGTTGTAAAAACGCTCTGGTTACTAGAGTAACCCTCGTTCCCCGAGGGGGGGAACGGAAATGCTATGTGTAAACTTCCACTATGGGGATTTCGTTCAGAAAGCCAATCATCTGAAAGAGTATGTAAACGGGCCAATGAAATGCCAATGAGTTGGCAGCTTCAGCTTGCGCACCTGATGCTCGTTGCAATTAATCTTGCTATAAGAGAGCAGAGCTAGCAAGCCAAAGCATCCTTTTGTAGCTGAAGCGACTTCATCTCAACAGCCAAGGGGCAATCATTATGGCGAAGGAACATAGCATTTCCGTTCCCCCCCTCGGGGAACGAGGGTTACTCTAGTAACCAGAGCGTTCCCCTTCGGAAAGGGAACTTCAATGCTATGTGGAAACTTCCACTATGGGGAAATGTATGGAAAATGCCATAATGATTGAACCTTACCTTCGCCCCCGATGAGAGGTTTGCCAGGCAAAGAGAGCGTGAGCGCACCATCATCACCAGAGGCGTGGTCTTCCAACGTGTTCCCTGGCCCTTACTTATCCCACTTCAACAGAAGATTTACAGATTTAGATATATTTTTCGGGAGCCGCAAGTGCGTCTAGAATATCTAGGAATTTAATACGACAGTACGTTGGGAAGCGTACAGTCCCGATAGGGAGGGCGCTGCGGAGGCCACCTGCTACCCAAGTGGGGAGACTGGGGCAAATAGCATATGAACTAACCCTATGAAGGGGGAGTAAGCATATGAAATAGGATGGTTAGCGGTTAGGGAAGACACGGGTCCACCTGTAAGCAGGCACCTATACCCAGAATGCGGGCTGACCAGCGGGCAGACCTACAACATAGTGGGCCAGCTTCTGACTCCTCCGTTGAGCCAGATGCTGGGGGCAGCGGAGGAATCTCTGCAGGGTTCGCCAGCGGGGAACTTTACTGACAGAGTGAATAAGCGCACGTACCTCCGTGTTAGGGAGAATGGCGCCGCAAGCGTATTTGAACACCTTCACCGAGTTGTTTCCTCAATCACCAAGGGTTACCTAATACCCTTGAGGAAACCGGCTCCACTCGCAGATTGTAAAATCTTGCAAATGTGTTAGGTGTCGCCCAGCCCGCAGCTCTGCAGATGTCTGTTAGAGAGGCGCCGCGTGCACGCGCCCAAGAGGATGCTATGCTCCGAGTGGAGTGTGCTCGAACCCGTGGGGGACACGGCTCACCCTGGCTTTGGTAAGCGAGGGAGATGGCATCCACTATCCAGTGGGCCAACCTCTGTTTGGATACGGCACTTCCCTTCTGCCGACCACCGTAACAGACGAAGAGCTGCTCAGAGGATCTGACGCTCTGAGTGCGGTCCAGATAGATTCGCAAAGCGCGAACTGGACAAAGTAATGAAAGGGCTGGGTCTGCCTCCTCCGGGGGCAGCGCTTGCAGGCTCACTACCTGGTCTTTAAATGGTGTGGTAGGAACCTTAGGCACATATCCAGGCCGGGGTCTCAGGACAACGTGAGAGTAAGCCGGCCCGAATTCTAGGCACGAGTCACTGACCGAAAATGCCTCCAGGTCCCCCATCCTCTTGATGGAAGCCAACGCGACCAGCAGAGCTGTCTTCAGGGACAGAAATCTTAAAGATACTGATTCGAGTGGCTCAAATGGATCTGTGCGCAAGCTCGTGAGAACGAGGGCGAGATCCCAAGAGGGCATGAGAGGGGGGCGGGGCGGATTAATTCGCCTAGCGCCTCTGAGGAACCGGATGATGAGGTTATGCCTTCCCACGGTGCTGCCAGCAACCGCGTGATGGTGAGCAGAGATGGCAGCCACGTAAACCTTGAGTATGGAGGGTGACGGCCTGCTCTCCAGCTTCTCTTGGAGAAAAGAAAGCACAACGCTGATCTGGCAAGTTCGGGGGTCTTCTCTGCGAGAGACGCACCATTCAGTGAATAGACTCCACTTCAGGGCGTAGGCGCGCCTCGTTGAGGGGGCTCTCGCCTGAGTGATGGTATTAACCACCGCCATGGGTAAGTTACCTAAGTCTTCCTCGCGTCTAAGGACCACACGTGGAGGTTCCACAGATCCGGGCGAGGGTGCCAGATGGTGCCATGTCCCTGAGAGAGTAGGTCCTCTCTCAAAGGGATCTGCCAGGGGGGGGCCGTCGCGAGGAGTGAGAGTTCTGACATCCAAGTCCGGTTGGGCCAGAGAGGCGCAACTAGCAAGACCTGTTCCTCGTCCACCCTGACCTTGCACAAGAGCTGCGCGAGCAGGCTCACTGGGGGGAACGCATATTTGCGCATGCCCCGAGGCCAGCTGTGGGCCAGTGCATCCGTGCCGAGAGAGCCCTCGGTCAGGGAAAAAAACCACTGGCAATGAGCGTTCTCAGGGGAAGCAAACAGATCGACCTGGGCTTCCCCGAATCGCGCCCATATCAGCTGAATCGACTCGGGGTGGAGTCTCCATTCTCCTGGACGTAAGGGTTGCCGTGAGAGCACGTCGGCTGCATGGTTGAGCTTGCCTGGAATATGAATGGCACGCAGCGATTTCAGCCGCGTATGACTCCAGAGGAGCAGACGGCGAGCGAGCTGAGACATGCGGCGAGAGCGGATACCCCCCATACGGTTGATATACGCCACCGCCGCCGTGCTGTCCGTCCTGACCAGCACGTGTTGTCGCTCCAGCACCGGTAAAAAACGGCGGAGAGCGAGGAACACTGCCAGCAGCTCTAGGCGATTGATATGCCAATGCAGCTGGTTGGCCCTCCACAGGCCCGCAGCTGCATGCCCGCAACACACAGCCCCCCAGCCCGTGCTGGAAGCATCTGTTGAGACAACAACATGACTGGACGCCTGTCCTAGAGGCACTCCGGCCTGTAGGAACGAGGGGTCGTTCCAGGGGGTGAGGGCGCGGCGACACAGCGCAGTAACAGAGACCCGGTGTGTGCCCGCGTGCCATGCGCGTCTGGGGACTTGATCGTGAAGCCAGTGCTGAAGTGGTCTCATATGGAGTAACCCGAGCGGCGTGACTGCGGCTGCGGATGCCATATGCCCCAGGAGCCTCTGAAAGGATTTCAGTGGGACCACTTTTTTCCTGTCGAACTCTCTCAGACAGCTCAGCATTAGCTGAGCGCGCTCTCCGGAGAGGCGCGCTGTCATGGTGACCGAGTCCAGCTCCAACCCGAGAAAAGAGATCCTCTGCGCTGGGGCGAGTTTGCTCTTTTCTCGGTTGACCTGAAACCCCAACAGATGGAGGTGCTGGAGTACCTTGTCTCTGTGCACAGTCAACTGTTCCCGAGAGTGAGCTAAAATCAGCCAGTCGTCGAGATAGTTGAGTATGCGGACGCCCGCGAGCCGAAGGGGCGCTAGGGCGCCCTCCGCGAGCTTGGTGAAGACCCGCGGAGACAGAGAGAGCCCGAAGGGGAGGACTTTGTACTGCCACGCTCGACCCTCGAACGCAAACCTCAGAAACTGACGGTTGCGGGGAAGGATGGAGACAAAGTATGCGTCCTTCAGGTCTATCGCTGCAAACCAATCCTGAGGACGAACGCACCGGAGGATGCGCTTCTGCGTGAGCATTCTGAACGGGAGCCTGTGTAGACAGCGGTTCAAAACGCGCAGATCTAGGATTGGTCGTAACCCACCGCACTTTTTGGGTACGATGAAGTACGGGCTGTAAAACCCGCTCTCCATCTCGGCTGGAGGGACCGGCTCGATTGCATCCTTCGCCAGGAGGACAGCAATCTCCTCTCGCAAGACAGGGGCGGACCTGGGGCTGACCCTGGTAAAGTACACGCCCGTGAACTTCGGGGGCCGTTTCGCAAACTGAATTGTATAGCCGAGTCTGATTGTGCGTATGAGCCACCGCGAGGGACTGGCCCGTGCTAACCAGGCAGGGAGAGCCCTCGCTAATGGACTCATCGCTACAATCGATGACGTACCTGCAGTGGGGCAGCACGGAGTGGGAGAGCTGATCCGGGAAGCGCTGGGGTCCCGCGGAAGAGCTGGAGATAAGAGAGTCA
Source organism: Danio tinwini (assembly GCA_903798205.1). Lineage (NCBI taxonomy): Eukaryota > Metazoa > Chordata > Actinopteri > Cypriniformes > Danionidae > Danio > Danio tinwini. The sequence goes on from CAIGQZ010034880.1 coordinate 372,992, forward strand.
CACTCACCTCGCTCCCGAGCTCCGGAGAGAGGGCTTGAGGAGTGGGAGAAAGGAGCCCGTCCTCCCAGATCCTGTGAGCCATTGGCGAAATGCACCGACTCTGCGAGCCAGAAGGCATAGCGTCCCGGACTGGCAGAGTTCGGGCTGTCACATCCGGAGAATTGGAAAAGTGCTCTTTCATTGATATTTTGGTGGCACTGAAAAGTACCGTTGGTATTGAAGCCCGGCCCTCCACCGGGGAAAAAGCAAATTCCCTCTTCTCCGGATGGCCTGTCTCAGGGACGCTTCGCGGTCCGTTTACCGGACTTAGCGGCGGCCTGGGCAGGGGGGGTGGCCGGCTTACGAGGTGCTCGACGCTGCCGTTTCGCCGGAGGCGCTGGCGGGAGCGGTGCAGCTCTCGCAGGCGGACGCCCTCGGCGAGGAGCAGCAGATGTGGATGGCTCGGCGGGCGGAGCGGTGGTACGGTCCCGCCGATAGATGACATTACCCATCGCATCAGACTGCTCTTTCACCGCCTTGAATTCCTGGGTGAATTCACCGACGGTGTCGCCGAACAGGCCAGCCTGGGATATGGGGGAGTCAAGAAAGCGAACTTTGTCGACCTCGCGCATATCTGCCAGGTTTAGCCAGAGGTGGCGTTCCTGGACCACTAATGTGGCCATCGTCCTTCCCAGCGCACACGCAGCGGACTTAGTGGTCCGAAGAGCATAGTCGGTTGCGGTGCGGAGCTCGTGTAACAAGCTTGGGTCGGAACCACCATCGTGCAGCTGTGCCAGCGCCTGCGCCTGGTAGCGCTGGTAGGTGGCCATAGCGTGCAAGGCAGAAGCAGCCTGGCCCGCAGCTTTGTAGGCTCTAGCTCCGAGGGAGGCAGATAACCTACAGGCTTTGGACGGAAGACAAGGCGGACCCCTCCAGGAGGAGGCGCCACGCGGACAAAGATTGACCGCAATAGCGCGCTCGACCTTCGGGATCGCCTCATAACCCTTGGCTGCTCCACCATCGAGAGTGGTGAGGGTGGAGACGCACGCAGATTGGGCAGAGAAAGGTGCCCTCCAAGACTGCGTGAGCCTACTGTGCACTTCCGGAAGGAAGGGAACGAGTGGCTTCGAAGGACTGGCCTTCTTATCCTCAACGTAGCACCCATCTAGTCGGTCCGGCCGCGGAGCTGGGGGATAAACCATCTCCAACCCCACGGCCGAAGCAGCCCGGGAAAGCACGACCATCATATCCGATTCGAGATCTTTGACAGCGCTCCCCAGCCCGGAGGGAGGGAGCGGGTCTGGATCTTCATCGGACATTGACAGCCCACCCTCCGATGCAGCAGTGGACGTATGGTCCCCGGTGTCATCGAGCGAGAGGGCTACCATCTGGTTAGACGGATCGCTTCCTCCGCTCGAAGCTTGGATGGAGCGCTTAGAGGAGCGGGAGGTCCGCGAGCCCGAGGGCGGCGGATAAGCTCCCACTGGAACCCTCAGACCTGCCTGAGTGCCCACTGCAGTGCAGGGGACAGCTGGGGTGGTTAACTCTTTTGCAAGAGCCAACCGCGATCTTAACTGCGCAACAGACATGCCATCGCAGTGACGGCATGAGCTCCCCGCGAGCACCGCATTAACATGCTGGACCCCCAGACATGCCACGCAGTGCTCGTGCCCATCATCCGGGGACAGGAAACCACCGCATCCAGAAACGCACGGTCGGAGCGACATCTTGAAAAAGACGCGCTGTGTGACCGTGTTGCTCTTTTAGGTGAAAGTGCAATACAAACCGCTCGGGGAGGACCGGACCCAAAGGATGCCAGGCAAGGGAGAAACCCAGCTTGACCGTCTGCCGCCGCGTATACCACTCTCTGGACCGGGAGACCACTCTCGTTCGCTCTCTCTCTTGCGGATTTCAGGAAATCAGCTGGAGGAACCCTCATCGATTCTTTCAGAAGGCTGTGAAGTCGTCTGAAGCGAAAAGGATGCTTTGGCTTGCTAGCTCTGCTCTCTTATAGCAAGATTAATTGCAACGAGCATCAGGTGCGCAAGCTGAAGCTGCCAACTCATTGGCATTTCATTGGCCCGTTTACATACTCTTTCAGATGATTGGCTTTCTGAACGAAATCCCCATAGTGGAAGTTTCCACATAGCATTGAAGTTCCCCTTCCGAAGGGGAATGTATCTATTGCATGCATAGTTTTAGCGTTAACTTAAACAAGGATGCAAATAATGGGAAATGCTGTTTGGCACCATTAACAATTTAGCTACAAATTCTTATTTATTTGTCAAACTCCTGTAAACACCCACAATCTTCACCAGCGCTGCAGCGTCCCTCTATGTGGCCTTTCTCTGTGTGTTCTACATTTCAAATAATGAACTCGCAAAAGATATGTGAACGTTTTATATTACTTACACAAGCTTATAAGCTGTGTCCTCTTCATTGTCTGCTGATTCAGCCTCAAACTGCTACAGCTACACTGACTGACAGTATTTACATGACAGAGGCACAGCGCATGCTATTAGAGGCATGACACTTCCTGGTGATGTGGAGCAGATCCGCGAATCACAGCACATTAAGTTAGCTGACCAATCAGAGCCTCTTGAGGGCAGGCTTTTGAAGGAACTAGGACATATAATAGTCGTTTTCATGTTAGCTGAGTAGCAGTATATAATCAAAGTAAGGTATATGAAAAAATAACGTGATTTTGTTTACAAATGAAGCATGAGAGCACATTGCTTTGCACCCAATAAAAACACATGCAAGCCTTAAAAATACACCCTATACTGCCCCTTTGAGGCTTTTATGCCTATTTTCTAATAATTAAGCTTTTAAGCCAAATTTATGAATACTCCTTATCACAAAGTTATCCTCACAATAAGAGACTGGTGTGCAGGCAGTAAATCACAGATTCATGAATGTCACAGATGTTTTTACAAAAAAAACTGAAATCTAAAAGTTTTAAGAAACCTGCATGTTATATACATCTATTGACGAGCACTATTATCAATGTAAACAGGAGACAAACATTTTAATGTTTTTTATTATGTGAGTGGGTGTATGATTTCATATGTGTATGGAAAAAAAACACATTTGGTAATAAATGTTGCATATAATTTATTCATAATTATTTTAAATATATGCATTTTATATATGAATATATAAATATGAAATGCCTGGATTTGTTTGAATGCATCATGCAAACTCTGCCCTAAAGCAGATCATGCAAATAAACATGGCCATCAGCGGGTGCCATTAGTTAATATTTAATTTTTCTTTTGTATTTATTGGAAGTTGGTTCCTGTGATGTGAATACAAAACAAAAGTAAGCAAAACCCCACAGTATTTTAGCATGGCTTTGTAAAGATGCATATCAATGACTGTCAGAAATAAATGCAAGACAAGCTGATATCCACACATCTACTTCTATTAAATCTCCAGATGCGAAAGATTGGAAGTGTGACAGATGCGTGCAATTACACTGGAAATCCATATGGCAACATCAAGATTAGCGTTTCTTACTCTATGATTTTTATTTAATCTGGTTTATTGTAAAGATTAGGATTTTAGCTGAGGAGATAAATAGAATAAAAGGCAAACTCTGTGATCTTTAATTCATATTAATGTGGCCTATATGCCAGTCAATTTGTTTATATACTTTAATTGGAAGCTGTGAATGTAGCATAACTTAAAAAGCAAAAATCTGATCTTAGGAGGTTACCTGATGCATGTAAACTATTTTTATTGTATTTTTTTTAATTATTAAATTTGGCTATTGATATGACATAGTTCTTCCCTGTGTTATAAAAAAAATGTGTTAGGTGACCTTGACTTTCTCGCATTATTCTAGTGGTGCACATTCTTCTGTTGTATTAATGTCAAGATTTATGAAATGTCAAGATTTAATTTTAATTTGCATTGGAACAAATAATGAAATTCTCATAGAGGATTTTTTTTTCTAAATCGTCACCTTATTATAAGGTTCTATCTGACATTTTTGTCAAAATTAAGTTATTGACATTCTTATTAAATGACAACTTATTTACCTTATGGGATGATTTTTAATTAATTAATTTTAAATAAGTTGTTTACAATTTAGGACTTTTTATTTAAAAAAGCAAATGTTACACACATACTGTTTGCTCTGGAATGCAAAAACTTTGAAACTCAATATCTCAAAATCATTCAGAACGCAGATAGAACCTTATAAATCCAAGGTGGTGAAATGTGTGTAAAATTGGTGTAAATTTTCACAGGCAATTGATGTAAAAAATTGTTGAGTTTAAGATCAAGTTTGTGAGTTTAGAATGATAGTGATGATTCAGAATTTTTACAATATGATGTTAAAGAATATGTACATCAAATCATTTGTACGATAACTTTGTGTCAAGTTATTTTTTTTAGCTCTTATCTGCTTATAAACAACTTGAAAAGCTTATCTGTTCTGCAGATACACAGACACACAGCTGAACAAAAATTGGGGTGTGTTTATACTTTAGTCAAACCAGAATGAGCTTTTTGGAAGCAAATCAAAATCATTTTTTTAAGTAGTTTGGTTTGCTTAGTGCACACAAAGTTATAAACATTCGTTTGTTTGAAACACGTAATAGTTTGCCAGCCACCTGCAGCATTTTTGATGATTTTTACCTCCATTTGACAGCAAACAGAATATTTTCTGCCATCAATATGACCATATTAGACATCAAAATAAAGAACAGAGCCTCTGCTTTTATCCAAGCATTCTATCTTTATTTGTTCATGTTTTATCACATTTTGATGCAGATGTTTCATCAAAAAGATTTTTTTTCTCATAAAAAAGAGAATAAAAAAAAGTACATTCACTATATATGTATATGTTTTAATCATAAAATTTTCTGCAGTTAACAACTGTAAAACAAAACTCTATCTATCGATAGATAGATAGATAGATAGATAGATAGATAGATAGATAGATAGAT
>CAIGQZ010034880.1:402848-417870 GCA_903798205.1 Danio tinwini
ATGTGCAGTGGGTATGTACAGATCAAATAAGTGAATCAATCAGTGCAATGAATATGGGCAATTTTTAAATGTGCAAATGTTAAGTAGTGCAGTGATTATGAGGAGTCTGAGTTATGAGGAGAGCGAGGAGTGTATTAATAATAATAATAATACATTTTATTTAAAGCGCCTTTCAAGAAACCCAAGGTCACTGTACAACATTATATAACAATTCAATAATTAAAAAAAAACCAATAGTATAAAAATAGAGAAGATGATAAAAACAAAGACATGATACAGAGTGTAGTATGCAGTTATAAAGAGTAAGTTATTTTGAACAGATGAGTTTTAAGTCTGGATTTAAACAGAGGGAGAGAGTCAATGTTGCGGATGTCAGGAGGAAGAGAATTCCAGAGTTTGGGAGCAGAGCGACTGAAAGCTCTGCTCCCCATTGTGCTGAGACGGGCAGAGGGAACAGAGAGGTGAATGGAGGAGGAGGATCTAAGAAAGCGGGAATGAGTGGTGATATGGAGAAGATCAGACAAATAAGAAGGTGAGAGGTTATAGATGGCCTTGAATGTATGCAGAAGGATTTTATATTCTACTCTGGGTTTGATTGGAAGCCAGTGCAGATCTTGTAAAATGGGGGTGATATGGTGAAAAGAAGGAGTTTTGGTGATGATGCGGGCAGCTGAGTTCTGGACCAGTTGAAGCTTATGGAGGGATTTCTGTGGAAGACCGTAAAGGAGAGAATTGCAGTAATCAATGCGTGAAGTGACAAGGCTGTGTACGAGAATAGAGGTGGAGTGAGCGGTGAGAGAGGAGCGGAGACGGTTTATATTACGAAGATGAAAATATGCAGACTTGGTCATATTATTAATATGAGACTGGAAAGAGAGAGAGCTGTCAAGGATGACACCCAAACTCTTAACCTGAGGAGAGGGGGAGACTGAAGTGCCATCTATAGTAAGTGAGATGGAGTCGGATTTAGAAAGTGTAGATTTGGTGCCAACAAGAAGAATTTCAGTTTTATCACTGTTAAGTTTTAGGAAATTTGAAGTGAACCAGCATTTTATTTCAGAAAGGCAGTTATTGAGAGTGGAAAGGGGGAGAGGGGAGTTGGGCTTGCTAGAGAGGTAGAGCTGGGTGTCATCCGCATAGCAGTGGAAGTGTATATTGAATTTACGAAAAATGTTGCCAAGTGGAAGGAGATAGATCAAGAAGAGAAGGGGCCCCAGGACAGAGCCCTGGGGAACACCTGTGGTAACTGGGGAGGATTGTGACCTGAAGTTTTTGAGTTGAATGAACTGAGTGCGGCCAGAAAGAAATGAGTGAAACCAGTCAAGGGGGGTGTGAGTGATACCGATGGAAGATAATCTGTTGAGAAGGATGGAGTGAGATATTGTATCGAAGGCTGCACTCAGATCCAGTAGGATGAGAATAGTGATGGATCCAGAATCAGCTGCCATAAGAAGATCATTAGTGATTTTGATGAGTGCAGTTTCTGTGCTGTGACGGGACCTGAAACCAGACTGAAATAGCTCATACAGGTTATTATGAACAAGATGGGAGTGAAGTTGGGTAGCAACAATTTTTTCTAGAATTTTTGAAATGAAGGGTAGGTTAGAAATGGGGCGAAAGTTATTGAAATTATTGGGATCCAGACAGGGTTTTTTCAGAATAGGAGTGACAGCTGCAGTTTTGAAATGAGAAGGGACAATTCCAGTGGTAAGTGAGGAGTAAATAATGGACGATATGAGGGGGAGCAGAGATGAAAGGCAGGATTTGACCAAAACTGTGGGAATGGGATCGAGCTGACATGTGGAGGATTTGGATTTCAAAATAAGGTCTGCAATCACTGGGGTATTAGGTAGTTGAAAGCTGGAAAAAGAGAGACATGGTAAAGGTAAATCAGAGTGAGAGAAAGGGGAAGAAACAGAGTTAAGGTGTTGGTGAATATTATGAATTTTTCCATTAAAAAACAGCAGTAGAGAATTACAAGTATCAGTGGAGTACATGTGGGGGGGTAGGGAATCTGGGGGTTGAAGAGTTTTATTAAGAAATGAGAAGAGAGTTTTGGAGTTGCCTTGGTTAGAACTAATTATACTAGAGAAAATGTGGATTTGGTTTGAATGATAGAGTCTTTATAAAGCAATACGTGAGATTTGTACATTTCTTTGTGGATGGTAAGACCAGTTCTATGATAGAGACGCTCTAGTTGACGACCTTTAGCTTTCAATGAGCGTAATTCAGGGGTGAACCAGGGAGCAGTATGTGAAAAAGTGACAGACCGGGATTTCACTGGAGCAAGAAGATTGAGGATGTTGGATAAGTCATTGTTATACAGAGCAAGCAGATCATCTGGGGTGAATAAATTGTCTGGAATTAAAATGTTATCAGTACAAGAAACAAGGGTGTCGATATTAATGTTCTTAATGTTTCTAGATGAAATAAGACGAGGTGACTTGGTTATGGAGAGACAGAGTGTGGCATTGAATGAGAGAAGAAAGTGATCTGTTATGGGGAGTTCATCAGCTGTACAGCAAGAGGGGATAAGTCCAGAGCAACATATTAAATACAAAGTATGACCTTTTGTATGAGTGGGGAAATCAGTGTATTGTTTGAGTCCAAAGCTATCTAAACAAGAAGAAAACTCTCTAGTGAGAGAGTGATTAATATTGTCCATATGTATGTTGAAGTCTCCTAAAAGTATTACATTGGATGACAGGGTAAAAACATGTGTGAGTAAAGCAGCAAAGTCATTGATGAAGTCCTTGTGGGGCTTAGGAGGACGATACACAGTGGCGATGATGGTGGGAATTGGTCCAGGTAGTTTACACACTAACGATTCAAATGAGGAAAACACGGGAACCGATACCTGCATTACTTTCCACTTCTCGCGATAAACTATCGCGAGACCACCTCCGCGAGAACCGTGAGGTTGACAGATGTAAACAAAACCAGGTGGAGTGGAATCGTTAAGTTGTGAAAAGTCATAAGGCTGCTGCCAAGTTTCAGTTAAACACAGAAAGTCAAACTTACGGTCGCCGAGGAGATCCTGGATGAGATGACCCTTGTTCGTAAGTGAGCGGATGTTAAGTAGACCGAGTTTGACGGACGAGGTATCGTGTAAAGCATTAGGGAGAGTATTAGCTGACCTGGCTAGGCTGGCTAAAACGCTGTGATCAACGGACCGCTGGCTGGTGCTTTTTGGGGTGCGTCGAACATTGGACCAAAATGAACCAATTACTTTGGAGTTGTCATGGTGGTAGTTGCGGTGGAAATTACGGCGAGATCCACGGTGGATGTACCTCTGGCGGGGCAATAGAGCGATGTCCGGGTGGAGAAGGAGCGCCGCCGGCGGAGTCCCAGACAGGTGACTACGAAGTCGGAGAAGCGCAGCAGCTGTGTAGTGTAGCAAACCTGCCACGGGTTGATGGACGAGTGCCAGGAGAGTCCAAACAAACAGAAACCAGAGATGAGGACCGCTAGCCCACATCGCGAGCCGTGGAGTTGGAAGCAGTCGTGATGGAAGCAGACCAGGTCAGGCAAAAATTATTAGGGGGGCAAAAAGTCAGTGGGGGGCAGAGTTCAAAAGGGAGACAGCTCTGGAGATGAAGCTGTTCTTTAGTCTGCTGGTTTTTGTCCGGAGGAGCCTGAAGCGCCTGCAAGAAGGCAGGAGAGAAAACAGTCTGTGAGCAGGGTGAAAGGAATCTTTAAGAATACTGTGTGCTCGGCGCAGACAGTGTTTCCTCTGGATGTCCTCTATGGCTGGCAGTGTGGTCCCTGTGATGCGTTGGGCAGTTTTCACCACCCGCTGCAGTGCCTTACGCTCCGCAACAGAGCAGCTTCCATACCAGACTGTGACACAGTTCGTCAGGATGCTTTCTATAGTGCAGCGGTAGAAGTTCACCAAGACGGCTGATGACAGCTGGTTCTTCTTAAGTTGCCTTAAGAAAAATAGGCGCTGGTGAGCCTTCTTGACCAGGCTGGAGGTGTTGGTGGTCCAGGAAAGGTCCTTGGAGATGTGGGTGCCCAGATACTTGAATGATGAGACAGGCTCGACGGCCATCCCATTGATGTGGATGGGATCATGTGAGCCTGTTCGTCCCTTCCTGAAGTCCACAATGAGCTCCTTGGTCTTGTCGGTGTTAAGGAGCAGATTATTGTTGGTGCACCACGTGGCCAGATGCTGTATCTCCTCCCTGTAGGCAGTCTCATCATTGTTGCTGATTAGACCAATCACTGTGGTGTCATCTGCAAATTTGATGATGGTGTTGGATCTGTTCACAGGCCTACAGTCGATGGTGAAAAGGGAGTGGAGGAAGGGGCTCAGCGCACAGCCCTGTGGTACACCAGTGTTGAGTGTGACGGTGGTGGAGCAAATGTGGTCTGATCTAACATTCTGAGGTCTGTTAGTCAGAAAGTCCATAACCCAGTTACAGAGAGACGTGTCTATATCCAGGTCTCTAAGTTTGATCATTAACTTAGAGGGTATGACAGTGTTGAATGCTGAGCTGAAGTCAACAAACAGCATTCGTGCATTCGTGCAAACAGCATTCGTGCTGATCTGAAGGCAGTGTTGCGTGTCTTCAGCAGGAGACGCACCTCCTTGTTCATCCATGGCTTTTGATTTGGGTATGTGGTGATCTGTTTCTGGGTTGTAACACTGTCAATGGTGGTGTTGATGTATTCCAGAACAGAGGAAGTGTAGCTGTTAATGTCTGTGTGAGAGCCACATGTGGCCTGGGAAGCAAACATACTCCAGTCTGTGTGTTGAAACCTGTCCTGGAGTGTGAAGTCTACCCCCGCTGGCCACACTTTGATGGTCCTTACTGATGGCTTCACACGGTTGATGAGGGGTGAGTATTTGGGGGTGAGGAACAAAGAAAGGTGATCTAATGGACCCAGGTGGGGGAGGGGGGTCACAGCGTAGGCTTCAGCCATGTTTGTGTATACATGGTCCAAAGTCTTGTTTCCCTGTGTGTGGCAGAAAATGTTTTGATGGAATTTGGGGAGCACTGTCTTTAAGTTTGAGTGATTAAAATCCGCCGCAACAATAAAAGCAGCCTCCGGGTGAGCAGTCTGTTGTTTGCTGATGGCTGCATGAAGTTCATTCATAGCAAGCTTTGCATCAGCATCAGGTGGAATATAAGCAGCGATTATAAAGGTGGAGGTGAACTCCCGTGGCAGATAAAACGGTCTGCATTTGACCATCAGAAATTCCAGGTTAACAGAGCAATGTCTCCCAACGATGACAGAGTTTGTGCACCAAGCTTTGTTAATATAAATGCATAATCCTCTGCCTCGGGTCTTACCGGAGTCATCCGCCGCTCTGTCTGCTCGGAATGTCTGATGCTCAGTTAAAGATACAGCGTTGTCTGGTATCCCGCTGTTTAGCCATGTTTCTGTGAAAATCATGACATTACAGTTCCATAATCTTTTGCTGTGGTTGATGCGCAGTCGAATCTCATCCATTTTGTTCACCAGGGACCGTACATTGGCGAGGAAGATGCTGGGTAAAGAGAGCCGGTGTGGTGTTAGCTTTAGCTTAGCTCTTAGCCCGCCGCGCTTCCCCCGCCTTTGTTTACGATCGCTCCGCCACCTTCGAGCACTTCTGCCTGGCTGGGCAGAGCCCCCAGCCACGGGTCTCCGGGTGATCTCTGGAATGAGTCGTAGATTGCTGATAAAACTGTCCGAAATGCACAAACCAATATCCAAGATCTCCTGTAGGGTGTACGATGTAAAGGCATTACTGTTCTGCACGAACAGACCCGAAATGAGCAGGAAAAATACTGCAAAATTGCAGAAACTGGAGAGACACAGAGCCTTGCGATGTGTACGTGCCGCCATCTTGGTGCATATTTATGCATAATTTATAATTATGCATAATTTTAAGGCTTAATGTCATTTAAAAAAAGATGAAAAATATATAATTTTTTTTAAACCCGCCCCGCAGTTATTACATGGCCATATTAGCTATGTAAAACAAACCACTTTTTGTACATGCAGTGATTTTTTTATTTATTTTGACTTTGGACTTCTATGGGATTGACTGCTTTTTAGAGCCAGTATCTCTAGATGCCAGTTGATGAATTGCAGTTTCAGTCACTTTCATGTTGGTTTCAAGTGAGAGACCAGGTTTTCACCTTTTTTTTTTTCATTCAAATGTACTTTCTCTTTTTACTTGTAAATCCACAAAATGATTGGTGAAAAAAAAACAAAAAAAAACATGTAACTTGGCACCAATCTTGTTCAAAAGTTTTTGTTGCTCTGTGATGTCATACTGAGATAACATATAACTATTTTGGAAGCATAGTTTAATTAAAAGTAGATTTTGCTCTAAAAATGATATGTGGAGTTCTGAAACATGCCGTATGCTTTATATTTAAGGGGTTTTAACACAGTTGTTTAACAACAGTCTGTGACTATAACCAGCTTCTAGTGGTAAAAAATTAATAATTAAATTTTTTATAATCACATGCAGTTTGCAGAAACAAAGGGGGAAAGCCTCTCCCATTATTCGAAGACCTGAAATGGGTTAACAGACGAAGAAGACATCCAAAACATGCAGTGCTGGTGGTCCTCCGTGAACAAGGTTAAAAAACACTGAGTTGGATTATCTGCATTAAAAGACACACAGTAGATTGAAATTGTGCAATAGTGTTCAAACACATGAAATCACCACCTCATATAACAGTACTTGAAGGAATGCAGACATTGTAAATATGTTGTTTCATGCAGTTATACGGAGCCAGAAAGCAGGACTGGAGGTTATGAATGTAATATATAGGTGTGGTAGGGAACGATTGCTCTTTCTCATAACTCAGAGGTTAGTCGCCCTCTTTTGACCTTTAGCCAACACGTAAAAGACCAATCAATTTGCAAGGAAGGCAGGGGGGTGGGGTGCACCTCTATTAATGTCCATGTAATAATAGCTCAGAGGTGAAATGAGAACGGCCTGCTCTGTTTGTGTCCCGCTCACTGCAGAGCCCATATGACGCTTACAAACTTTTCAATCAGACTGTAATGAAGTTACGGGAAGAAGGAGGCGGAGAACCGACGAACTTCAAATAAATATTTATTAATAAAAGGGGACGGCAGCTCCTCACGGAGACTGCCGTCTAAATCAAAACAAAACGGACGGCAGCTCCTCACGGAGACTGCCGTCAAACTGAAAGCAAAAGTAAAACATGTCCGGGCCCGGTCCTCTCTCTCTGTCCTCTGCCATCGTTCCTCCTCTTATAGTCCAGAGCTCCTTCCGTGGGATTGAAGGCAGGTGCGCGCCACAGGTGCATCTCATCTGTGGCGGGCCTCGTTTCGCTCCCACGGCTCTCGGCCACGCCCCCTCGCCACATACCCCCATCTCCCCTCACAGGCCGGGGGCACCCCGTGGCTGTGCATACTCCGGGGGGGGGGGGATTTGGCGCCACAGCACCCGCGAGACCTATATGAGACGGGCCGAGAGAAAAGGAGATGGAGAAAAAAGGAGGAAAGACAGAGTAGACATAGGGGAGAGAGGAAAAAAAAAATAAAAAATTGGGGTTCGGTTCTCCCGACACGCTGCCACTCGGTCCTCAACCAACTGAGAGAAGTGACGACATGCTGGGAGCCCTGTGGAGGAATCTATCCACCCGTCCGTCTTCTGGTGTCCAGCGGTGGTTCTCCTGACTGGCTGGCGGCATTTCTGATCTCCTGCTCCGCTCCCGCTTCGGTGGAGGACGCAGGCTTCGGCATCATGGCGGATCGCGGCGACTCCCCCCGGGCTTTCTGGGATAGCTCCCTTCAGCTCTTTCCCATCCGATGGGGAGCCCCGCGTCCCCTGCTCCTCCCCATGCTGGGAGACGGCAGCAAGCAGATCCTTCCTCGCCAGCCTCAGGCCGCCCCGGCACTCTGGCAGACGAACGGGTTTCTCCCCCACTCGGGTTAACTCCCGAACACTCGCCCTCCTCCTCAGCGGCGAGGGCAACTGGACGACGTGTCCCTCCTTCTCCCGGGTTTTCGGCACCACTGTAATGAAGTTACGGGAAGAAGGAGGCGGAGAACCGACGAACTTCAAATAAATATTTATTAATAAAAGGGGACGGCAGCACCTCACAGAGACTGCCGTCAAAATCAAAACAAAACGGACGGCAGTCTCCGTGAGGAGACTGCCGTCAAACTGAAAGCAAAAGTAAAACATGTCCGGGCCCGGTCCTCTCTCTCTGTCCTCTGCCATCGTTCCTCCTCTTATAGTTCAGAGCTCCTTCTGTGGGATTGAAGGCAGGTGCGCGCCACAGGTGCATCTCATCTGTGGCGGGCCTCGTTTCGCTCCCACGGCTCTCGGCCACGCCCCCTCGCCACACTGACACATCAGAGAAACAAACTTAAAGCTCACTCTGAAATGAAAATAGTATTTACTGACCATCACTTCTGGTGTAACAAGAAGAGTTTCTCTTTTGTGCTTCAGGGACAGGAATATAAATAATAAAAGGCTGAAAAGGCTGCGGTTTTACATACAAAGAAAGAAGCTGGCAATCGCTGCTGTCAAGATCTGAAAAAAAGGACTACAATAAAGTCAAGATTAGTTTTTTTTTTCTATTTCTCAGTACAGTAACTCAAATTTAGAGGTGAGGTACAATGACATTTAATAATTGAGACCATCTTTAACAAAGACAGCCATGTAAGCTTATTGAACATTATGAAATGCGCAATCCAATTTTGAAAGAACACACTTTTATTGCTATATACTGCACAGCTACATTTTTACATGTCACATTATTGAGCCATTGGAGAAATTGCTTTTCTTGCTGTCTTTTTATAGGGATAGAAATAATAAAAGGACTGATGGTCTCTTAGATAAACATAATATTGTCCTATTGCCACAGACGTCAGATTCTCTAATCAAAATGTACAGCTTATATGGCTTATTATAAAAGTGAATATGATAAATAACAATGCCTTGCAAAAGTTTGAGGTCAGAAAGTTTTTTTAATTCATGTATTTTTTATGCGCCTTCTCACTCCTTGTGCATTGAGTGTAATAAAATAAACCTATCTTTTTTATTTAAAAAATTATTTCAACTAATGTTATTTTAACTAATATATATATATATTTAAAATATTATATTATATAATAAAATAAAATGTACTCCTGTGATGGCAAAAAATTTTTTTTTTGCATCGTTAAAGCTGTCTTCAGTGTCACATTTTAAATACATATGATTTATAAAATGAAATAAAATTTTAATAAATGTAAAGTAAAAAAATAAAGTCAAATGTTAGTAAAATGTTAGAAGGTCTGAAAATATTTATTTTTAAATTTCAAATACAAATATTGTTAATTGCAGCACTTTTCCACAAATGTTTTGCTATGTTGTGCTTCAAAATAAGGGTTATACTACCAAATATTGATTTCTTAATCCTTCTAAGTTCAAACATTGGTATTTTGTTGTCTAAAAGTCAATACAAACATGTCTCAAAACACCCTTTTGTTACTTTCTGTGAAAAAAATAAAAAACTTAGAATGCATTTTTTGTTTTAAAATCAGAAGAAAGGTCATTAGTAGTTTACATTGTAAGTATAAACTGTAAAATATAGAGAAATTGAGACTCTACTCTTGGTAAATAAAGATTAGTAAGTATAGTATAGTAAGACAATACATTTTCAGTCTTTCAACATCAGAATTTATAGTATAATTTGATTCATTAATTTTTCTTTGTTAATATTTGTGAAATTTACTACAAGGGTGAAACTTTAGTTGTCACGATCACCAGCGATCCAGGCTTGCAGATCGCTGGTTACATTAAGCGGCAACCACCCGCTGTCCCTTGTGAAGCAAATAGGCAAGTAACTGAAACTGCAATTAATCAAAGTTCTGCTAGGCCTGGCTCCATAATAGAGCATCCGATCCGATCCCGATACCAAAATTCTGAGTATCGACTGATACAGATCCGATCCCGATAATGTGCCTATTTTTTATTTATTTTATTTTTTTTACCTAATACAGTTTCTATAGTTCTGGTGCTCAAATAATATATCTTCTTTAGCAAAAATAATAGACCTATGGCCAACTTTATATGACAGATGACACAATTAAAAACATGATGCTTGCTATTAGGGATGCTCATTTCAGTTTATTTTACCAACCGACAACCGCAGCTCTTTAACCAAATATTAACAGTTAACCGTTAACAGATAAATATTAAAATATTATTTAATAAAAAAAATAATTGAGGTGTCTGTTTTGTGACGCTTTCAATATTTTAAAATACTGATTTATTTTAACATGCGAACAGCAGCATACAGCACATAACAGAACATCTTCACGCACTTGTTTCCAGCAGCATAGAAAAAAAAAGAATAAACTAAATAAAAAAAAAAAACAGGCCTGCCCTGGATATTTTTCACCTAAATGACAAATTTAGATTACAAAACGCAAACACTGACTGGATCCTTTTTAAGAACCGGCTTATGCTGTTTTTTCCAATCATGTTTTTTTCCTCCGTCAAAACTGTAGGCTCTAGAACAGTCATCTGAAACGTTGTCATACCGTTTTATGCCTGGATTTCATAAATAGCTTTGCATTTACTAACAGACTATATTTGAAGTATTTGGAAGTGATTCAAGTTTTCCTCCTGTAGAAAAACATCATAAGAACAATGCTTAGTGGCTCAATGTATGACAGCAGTGTTTTTAAAACTCTAAACACTTGATATAGTATACAACCAAGCACATGTGGTCAGAACACAAACGTTTCTCTCAAAGAAAAGCCCACCTAAACAAAATGTTAGCAGGCAACTGTAGCTCCGCTCACGCTCCACCTCTTTGCCATTTTTTGGTTACCCCCGGTTGGTGCGATGATGCACGAACAAAATGGCAACAGTAGTATGGCAACCCATTGAAACCTATGGGTGATTTCACTGATACTACGTCCATATTTTTTTACAGTCTATGGTTAACATGCAGCATCACCCGGACTACAATTCTATTAACTATGTAATAATTATGAACTGCAAATCCCATCATGCAACTCACATACTGAAAATGCACTTCCAGGTTTTTTTTTTTCAGTTAAATTGTCAGATTAAGTAAATCTTAGAAATTGGTCTTGGTTAACGTATTTAACTACACTGCTCCAACTGTCAGTTTTGACAACAAACAGAAATGGTAAGGAAGAGGTGTCTGTTAGGATGTAATAACTCTCCCCAAACACATTTCCTGATCCTTCTGAATAAATTACCCAATTTATTACATACAATTACCTTGAAGTAGAAAAAAACAAGCCACACACACTGTTTTCCCATTTAATATTCAGGTTTTTTTTTTCTGGGAACTGTGTCACAATACAAAAAGAAGAAAAAAAGGTTGCAGTTTCCAGTTCATGGGGATTTTAATGTCTTAATACACAGTACTCACAGTGAATTTACATTTTTTTCAATCTCTAAATTGAATTATCTAAGCAGTGGCTTTCATTTCGTGAACATAAGGTTTAAATATTTGTTGTTTTCAAATAACATTGCACTTTAATTTCTACAAATTTTACTCCAGAAAAGGCATACATTTTTAAACTAGACAGAACCTCAGAACCAAATCTATTTATTTTGTAATCACAACAAAAATAAAAGTTTATTTTGTCAAGCTGTTTAGAACTTATTTACAAATAAATAAATGAATGAATAAATAAATGTAAATAGTAGAAGAAAAAGATGAAAAAACTAAATGTATAAAATAAATAAATAGTATTATATATATAAAATCAATCGTATCACACCTGATTTCACCGAAACAATTTCTTAAAAAAAAAAAACGATATATACTTTTTTCTATTTCAGTAATTGCCACTTAGACTTCAGGGTGTGCACTGACCCAGACATCTAGATTCTTTCTTGGCTTCATTTATACAACATATGAGTGGCCGTCCGTCCACAGGGGGCTAGAGGTGTTTGATGAAGTGAAGTTAGAAACCCTGGGGGTGCGGAGGCCAGAGAAAGGCCACGCTGGACCTTCTAAAACAGCTCTTTTTTTTTCCCCAGCACTCTGGCGTCTCTGCACCCCACAATGAACGGCTGAACCTTCTGCTCTCTTCTGCACTAATGGACACCGAAATAAACTACGCATCATTAATCAGCTGTCTGTCACATTACACCTGCTGTGCGGCTGGAGAGCCTTCATACGCAGCCTTTTATCTCCCGCACTCAACCTCCATTCCAGTTCACTAATAGTGTCTCTTTTGCTGATACGCAGAAGCTTTTTCATTTTTTTTATTACCTTTTAGTAAGTCTAATGGCCACATTTTTTGTAGGCATGTGTGTTGCGTACTTTCGTTTATGAAGTTTCTGGAGTTTATAATTGTGTACAAGGTTATTAAGAGTGTCTTAATGACTGCGGTTTAATGTTTCTTTGACAATTTTTTTTCTCCATTTTAAATTTTTTGTCTTGTTTAGATAGGCAGCAACATTTTATTTGTATACACGCTTCAAAATTTTGGTATTCTGGATTTTTTTTTAAAAGGTTCATTTAATGATTTTTTGCTACTTGGTCAAACTAATTTAAAATGCACTGAAACATTACAATTATTGAGTTTTTTTAGGGACAGCTTAATTTTTTTATGTTCAATCCACTCAAATTTGTAAAAAACAAAAAACAAACAAAAAAAATGGTTAAAGGGCACATAGGTTACCACTTTTTCCAGATTTAATATGTCTTTTGTGTCTCCAGAATGTGTCTGTAAAGTTTAATCTAAAAACACCCATCAGATTTTTTATTATACCTGTCATAAGTTCCTTTTTTGTTGCATTTAGCAGAAGCTAGCTGTTTTTGTGTACTGCGCCTTTAAGGCTAGTCCTTCACGCCCACCGTTTCCACGAGCCTGGCAGCGGCTTCCTCGGCTGCATCAGACGACAGACAAACACGAAGGAATAAGATCTCATGTAACATTTGTGAGGAAAAACAACAAATAATAACTTTACCAGAGTATTTGATGCATGTTGTGGAGTTGCAGGATGAGTCTCACACAATGTCGTTATAAAGTTCACGCACACACACAAATACACACACACACACAGCGCTGACAGGCACACACAGACAGCACGCGTTTAGCTTTGCACCGTTTTTGCACGCAAATGTGACAGAATACAGGTTAATCCACTGCTGTATGGATGTATGTTATGTTAATGTACAAAATAAACCTGATTTAACGTCCACAAACCGGGATTGAAGCGTCTTTTATGATTGTTCTGACACGCGGCTGTGTTGATAAAGTAAATGGCTGTAATTCATTACACACATGCACTGTTTTAAAACATTTTAAACTTGTAAAACTCACTCTTGATCACATTTGATGATGATTGATGATCCTAGCAAACTGAACAGACCTTTTATTTACAGTTGCTTAGTTTGCGCACGTCCTGGTGCTGTGTCTGTTTGATATGATTACACACGTTACTACGGAGACATGTTAATACGCAGCTGTCAATTAATTTGGTGGGCGGGGGGACCGCACTCCTACGTCAAGTTGTGGTCGGTCTGAAAACCGCTCCAATTGGTCCACCGTTTTTATGTTGTTAAATTGAAAAAAAAGGACTGAGTGTGTTTATATCACCCCAATATGACGGTCTTAACACCATACATACACATATGTCTGTCCAAACAGCTTGAAAAGTAGATTTTTCACCATAGGTGCCCTTTAAGTTAATCCATTTGTGTTAGCATCACGTTCGTGATGCAGTTATGTTAGTTTTTAGATGCTCTGTCTTTTGTTTTAACATTGGTCTGACATCTGAACAAACACTTTGTGAATAAATTTGTAAATATTGCAATTTAAATAACTTTGTTTATAAATAATTCATTGGCTGCGTCCGAAACCGCAATCTTCCATACTATACAGTATGCTAAAATCAGTATGCGAGCCGAGTAGTATGTCCGAATTCATAGAATTCGAAAATCAGTATGAGAAAAGTACCCGGATGACTTACTACTTCCGGCGAGATTCTGAAGTGTGCATCCCATGCATGCTGCGCTATCCCATGATGCTCTGCGAGAGAATTCATGAATGGGAATGAATCGACGCAAATGACGCAGGTAGGTTACGTGACCATGACAAAATGGCGGATGTAGTATGTCCGGATTCCATTCATACTTCTTACATTCATACTGTATAGAACATACTTTTCTAATGGCCGAGTAGTGTTTAAATTCAAATGCAGTACCTACTGAGTAGTAGGCGGTTTCGGACGCAGCCATTATGTTAGAATGATTGGGGTGTTTCGTGGGGGAGAGCATCTGCATAAAATGTAATACACAAAGACAAGCCTAGTTAAACTTGTTAACTAGTTAAACAAAAATATTCAGAGCAACTATGTATTTACTGTGTAAAATAAATTTCTTTGTGTTGTTCTCATATGTATATTAAATATGTGCTGTGGTGTATTATAGAAAGCAAGGTTAACTTACCATATGCTAAAACCTGAACTCAGGGTTGATTAACCCTAAACCTGCTTACTTGAGATATATCGGTTCCAAAAATGCTCCTTGGAGTAAATTCAGTGAACTCATAATGTTAACCGTGAGAACAAACTATAAAATAAGCCATTAGTAGCCATGGAAACGGGTGGCAGAAATTAGCGAGCCACACCTCTTCTTCTGTTTAATGGGGATTTACATTCTTAAAGTGTATTGCCCCTTACTGGAAGTTACGGGAACAGGTTATGTTCAGATTATAAGTTGCTATGGCAAATAATTGTTTCTACCATTAATGTTACCTCTGTTCTTGCAATTAAAAGCTGAGGTTATTTACTTGCCTATCCTTAAGCTTTTCTGAATATGTCACATACTGTAACCTGCCATGTTCTGTTTCCTCTCAATAACAAAAATGACAGCAGTGAGAAAATATCCTATATTTCCTGCCATCTCACAACTGTCCTATCGGTATAAAAGCATGAAATAGGGCAACAGAAATGTAAAAAAAAAAAAGTTTTATATTCTGCATTTCAATGACATCCTGTTTACAGATGCTGTTGTTAAAATGACACCGTTATAGTAGTTTGAATTTAAAGCATATTTAA
>CAIGQZ010034880.1:419972-431596 GCA_903798205.1 Danio tinwini
ATATTATATTATATTATATTATATTATATTATATTATATTATATTATGCTCAAACCCAGCCAATTTAATAAATCCAGAAAAACTGAACATTTAGAAGTTGTTTATTTGTTCATAGCTGTACAATGAGGTCTGTACATTAAACGATCATACTATATATCCTATAAGTAGGCTTTGTCATGCATAGAAAGCAGATTTAGTGCATGTTACAGTATTTGTGTTACACTGAATTACACTTGTATTGCTTTGAAACCTAAAAACACTTTCTATATTAATTAGAAACGCTTACATTGGTACTGTATTGCTGTTATTGTTCTGTCAATAGAATAAATGCAGGACTTTGAACAAGCAGGGTTTGATTTTCATTCATCTTCTCAGGTATTGTTATTGTCAGGTATTATTTTTTTATAGGGCAAGCTTCATATTAGACTGAATAATGATCATAATGATTAATATTAATAGCAGTGCACACTTTGCAATAAGGTTGCATTAGTTATTTAGTTATTGTTAGTTTATGCATTTACTAACATGAACAAACAATGAACAATACATTTATAACAGTATTTGTTCATGTCAGTAAACGTTAGTTAATGAAAATACAGTTCTCCTTCAGGAGGGGAACTTCAATGCTATGGGGAAACTTCCACTATAGGGGATTTCGCTAGAATCCAATCATCTGAAAGAGTATATAAATGGGCCAATGAAATGCCAATGAGTTGGCAGTGTCAGTGTGCACAGCTGTAGCAATTTGCAATCAATTTGGAAATATAAGTGCAGTGCATGCCAAGCATGCATGAAGCATCCTTTTCGCTTTAGAGTCTTTCACAAGCTTCTGAGAGAGTTGATGAGGGTTTTCTCCGGCTGTTACGACAGAGAGAGAGAGAGAACGAGAAAGCGGGCTGCTTCTCCCGGTCCAGAGTGTGTGATGCGCAGCGGCAGACGGTCGAGCTGGGTTTCTCCCCTGCCAGGCGTTCTTTGGGTCCGGCCCTCCAGAGTGGTATGTATTGTTGCAAATTTCCTAAAAGAGCAACACGGTTGTGCAGCGAGTCTTTTACAAGGGCGAACCCTGCAGAGTTCCACTGGCTACACAGCTGGCCCTGGGTCGTGAGTAATACGCATTTCTCTAGTGAGCCTACTCGCACAGATACTGTGTAAAGTCAGGGAGGACGAGGAACAGCTCCGTGTATTGTGCCACTCTGGCTCAATCGGACCTGTATTTCAGCTCTCTCCTCGTGATGGCCCCTCCCTGGCACATCCCCTGGAAAAGGGGACAGGCACCGCTTGGCACCCGCACCTAGATCTATGACTCACGTATGGTTCATAAATGGAGCACAGAGGAACTTAGGTGACCTACCGATTAGGTGGTTAACACCTTCACTCAAACTAGAGCACCTTCTACAAGGCATGCCTATGCCCTGAAGTGGAGTCTATTCGCTGTGTTGTTTACTTTTTTTTTCCCTAGAAGGACCCTGAATATGCCAGATCAGTGTGATGCTATCCTCCTTCAGTTGGCTGGAGCTAAGGCTGTCCACTTCGCTATGAGGGGTTGGTGTTAGGAACATCCCCGCTCTGAGGACGCTGCGATGGCGAAGCGCTGGGAAAGCATTACCTCATCATCCAGTACCCAAAGGCGCGAGATGTGGATATTATTCTATCCTGTTCCCCTCTTGGAGATCTCTCTTAGGAGAGGTCTGCTCGATCACTCTACTCAATATCTTAAGATTTCAGTCCAGGTAGAATTGCATTGGCCAAATAGGTGGGTATCTGGAGGCATTTTGGTCAGCGAAATGTGCCAGCACAGGTGCCCTAGGTTCCTACAGCATTCTTTTAGACTACGTAGTGAACCTGAAAGTGCTGCCCATGGAGGAGGCAGACCCAGCCCCCTTATTGTTCTGTTCACGCTTTGCGTATTATACGGACCATACTCAGAGCTTTTAGATTCTCTGAGCAGCTCTTTATCTGTTATGGTGATCGGCAGATGGGGAGTGCCGTATCCAAACAGAGGTTGGAACAAACCCACTATCAGTGGATACCACCTCCCTCGCTTAATAGAGCCAGGACGAGCCATGTCCCCCAGAAGTGAATGAGCACTCCACTCGGAGCATGTATTCTTTTAGGCGTTAGCACACGGCGCCTCTCTAACAGACATTATAGAGCTGCGGGCTGGGCGACACCTACATTGCAAGATTTTTTAATCTTTTGAGGAGAGCCAATTTCCTCATGTATGCTGGGAAACCCCGGTGAATGAGAACTTTGGTTAGGTGTTGTAAAACACTTGCTGTGCCTTTCTCTCTAACACAGAGATACAAGCAGTTTCTATTATGGATGTGCACAATTATTCGATTAATCGATTAATCGAATGCATCAGCGACGATCGAGCATGAAAACGATGATTGATTAGCTCTAAAATTAAATTACTTTAAATCTTTCTGATTGGGTATGTTGGTATTTGGGCGGTAGTTTGATATTAGATTGGTTATAGCTGCATGGAGTTGCGGTCCAGAGAGACTTAAGCACAGATGGAGTATAGGGGGTCACACACCAGAAAATTTCAAATTTCTAAACATTAGTTTACACAGCGGTGCCCAGCCACGACTCAGGACACTTCATATTTCTGCCGTGCCACAGAGCGCCATCTGAATAGTTTCATTTTAAATACCATGCGAATGTGCGCGTCTGGTGTGTCATACTTTCAGCTGTCATGTGCGTGTCGTGTCAGACAATAACAGACATTATAGAGCTGCGGGCTGGGTGACACCTACATTGCAAGACTTTTTAATCTTTCGAGGGGAGCCGATTTCCTCATGTATGCTGGGAAACCCTGGTGAATGAGAACTGTGGTTAGGTGTTGTAAAACACTTGCTGTGCCTTTCTCTTTAACACAGAGATACATGCAGTTTCTATTGGTGTGTGATACTTTCAGCTGTCATGTGCGTGTCGTGTCAGACAATATTTTCGGCGAGGACTAGCCTATGGCATGAGTGATGTTTCACCGGATGACACCAAAATCGAAAGCTTCTTCAGGGAGCCATGAATCTCTCTAAACCCGGATCCTTTATTGTGGTGCAAGTAAATGAGTCTCGATCTGCAAGGCTAAGCATCCTTGCCCAGTGGTACCTGGATGTTCCTGCAACTTCTGTGCCTGCTGAGCGCCTTTTTTTCACCGCCGGTCTAATTGAAAATAAACTTCGCACTCGGCTTTCATTGGAGCATGTAGACGACTGATCTTTTTGAATAAAAACATGTAGTCCTTCCTTGTGTTAAGTTTTATTAGCCATGCATGGTAAAATATTCAGGCTGTTTTTGCTTTAAGTTTAAGCAGCATAGTTAAATTAGGCAGACTTTATTTTATTTACCTCCACCGACTGATCAATTTCATTCATTCATTCATTTTCTTGTCGGCTTAGTCCCTTTTTTAATCTGGGATCGCCACAGCGGAATGAACCGCCAACTTATCCAGCACGATTTTACGCAGCGGATGTCCTTCCAGCCGCAACCCATCTCTGGGAAACATCCACACACTCATTCACACTCATACACTACGGACAATTTAGCCTACTCAATTCACCTGTACCACATGTCTTTGGACTGTGGGGGAAACCAGAGCACCCGGAGGAAACCCACGCGAACACAGGGAGAACATGCAAACTCCACACAGAAACGCCAACTGACCCAGCCCAGCCAAGGTTCGAACCTGCGACCCAGCGACGTTCTTGCTGTGAGGCGACAGCACTACCTATTGCGTCACCCACTGATCAATTTGAAAGAAATAATATTTTACCTAAAAGTTTTATAGTTGTGGTAAAACATATTCAGGCTATTTTTATTTTAAGTTTACACAGCTAAATTATGCTAGCTTCTAATTTTAGTTATGTGCTAGAGATGCGCGGATCAGCTGAAATGTCACCTGAATCCGCTCCTTCATTCCAATCATCCACCCGCTGCCCGCACATTATTTAATCTGATATATTTGGATATATATATCTGCTCCCAAGCCCACACCCGATCGACACTTTAATAATTCTAATTCTTTGTTTTAAGCATGATGATAGGTCACTGTGGATCGTTCATTATCAACAGCAGATTCAGCTTTTACATATACAGGACAAAGATAACAAAAATCGTGAAACTTCAGCATAAACAGCAGCTATAGCATATATGTTATGTTTACTTGGCCTTTTTTTTGCACTGTGCTTGGGTGTCTCATCTTCACATTCTGCGAAGTCCACTCTCTGTTTTTTGCTGGTCAACTACTATGACCCGCGACCACCCGCAATTAATCATAATGTATTTTTTTATTACCCGACCCCCGGATTATCCGCAGCGCCCGTGGATATAACCGCCATCCGCGCATCACTGTGCTACTTAACAGTCGTTTGGTTAAGTTTTGGTGAAACTTTATTTTTGCTAACCTTTTACAAAAACAAAATTCTTTTTGATCCACATCTGTTGTGATGCTGCTGAAGTAAAATATTGTTTTGGTAAAAATGTCAGTTTAATAAAATAACTGAAATGCAGAGTATCATGTGTGTTTTTATTGTTGTTGTCAACAATATAGAAAAAGGTAGGTTATAGTTTTAAAAACGGATCCAAAATATTTATAGTAATAATAAGACACATATTGAAGGGGATAATACTGTAAAATAACTGGTTTCTAGTTTTTTGCGCGGCTTCAGTTGCCATTGTTTTAAAGCGCCCTGTAACAGGAGAACCGCATCCACTTTCTGGTTGGCATGTAGTTCAAGCTCACATGTATTTTGTGTAGATAAACACAATTTGTAATATAACATTTTCATATTGTGTCTCTAGGCTTTATGATTCATTTTATTTACAGTGCCTCATGTAGAAAACCTACATGCCTCACGTCAGTGGCGGTTAGTTTAAATTGCACCCTGGGCGAACCACCTGCTTTTAGAAATGTACTTAGAAATAAAATTATTATTATTATTATTATTATACAATTATTATTCTAAATAAATAACAGAAATCACTCCTAAATGTAACTGAAAAAAATTTAGACACAACTGGAGTGATAAGCTAAGATCTTTTAAGAAATCCTTTGCTTGAATATTAAAGTCAATTCTATGGAATACAAAAAATATATATTTTATGTAATTATCTGTAGTCTTAGACCTGTCTCATGGCTGAGAATTAATGTTATTAAGTCTTACCTCTCTGATTCATCATCTCTCCTTTCTGCATAGCCATATAGTCAAAATCAAATCTGGATAAGGAAGATAAGGAGTCTGGTGTTGACCCGTTACGTTGTTGTCATATACGTTGGCGATCCCATATGCTTATTCAGCCATAATGCAGCCAACCCCCACCCCCCACCCCCCTTCTCACAGGTGAAAGCATCTTTTCATATGTGTACTCCCCGTTCTCAGGGCAAGTCCATATGTCTTCTTGCCACCAAGTCTCCCCACTTGAGCAGCAGGTGGCTGTTTTAGTACTGTCATATTAAAATTCCTAGAATTAACTAGATGTGTTTTGACTCCCAAAAAATAGATCTAAATCTGTAAAACTTCTGTTGAAGTGAGATGAGTAAGGGCCAGGGAACACATTGGAAGACCGCGCCTCTGGTGATGCAGGTGCGGGGGCAAGGTAAGTTGCAATCATTTTGGCGTTTTCCATACTTTTCCCGTAGTGGAAGTTTACACATAGCATTAAAGTTCCCCTCTTTAAGGGGAACGCTCCGATTAATAAGGTAATCCTCGTTCCCCAAGGCAGGGAACAGAAATGCTATGTTCCTTCTCCACAATGATTGCCCCTTAGCTGTTGGGCGTGAAAATACACTTCAGCTAGAAAAGTATGCTTCAGCTTGCCATGCGCAGCGCTTATATTTCCAAATTGATCGCAAATTGCTACAGCTGTGCACGCTGACACTGCCAACTCATTGGCATTACATTGGCCCATTTATATACTCTTTCTGATAATTGGATTCAAGCGAAATCCCCCATAGTGGAAGTTTGAATGTTTTAGCAGAATGTTATTCGCTGTTAGTTAGTAAGAACTGACAGTGCATTAATTAATGCTAACAAACATGAATTTGGATGTTAGTAAATGTTGAACTATGACTAATAAATGCTGTACAAGTATTGTTCATAATTAGTTCATGTTAGTAAATACATTAACTAATGAACCCTTATTGTAAAGTGTGACCCATGATTAATAGCAATTTTATTTACATCATGCACAAGAAAGTTAATAAACAATAAAATAAATACATGAATAAATTCAATATAGAATTATAATTACAGAAAATATCATATAAAGGTGACCTTATATACACATTTAATCTGTTATAGTATTTCTGTAGATGCTGTGCTAATGATAATATAGTAATATAAACAAATTACCCTATACTGTACTGATTAAAAAAATATATACGTACATAATATGTTATTGCATTATAAAATAACTGTTCAAACGTAATTTATAATTTAATTTAATAATTTATTCCAGTGTTTTAAAAGATGCATTTTCAGCTTTATTACTCCAGTCTTCAGAGTCCCGTGATCTTTTAGAAATCACTCTAATATTTGTTATTATTATTATTATTATTATTAATAATAATAATAATGTAATAGTAATAAAAGCAATAATGACTGGAGTAATAATTTAATTTGAAACTACATACAGTAAGAAAGCAGTTATTTAAAATATTAATAAACATTTAACAATTTAACTTTTTTTTTACATTTAATAATGCCACCTTGATGAACAGAATCATGGAAAAAAAAAAACTGACTCCAAACGTTTGACAGGTAGTGTATTAATAATAATAGTGTAACATTGTACACTACAGAATTCATCACAGGTTACCAGGTTATCATTAACAAAGAGTTGTAAATATAGAGTATAATTCACTTTACTATATTTAAGTTCAAAACATTATTGTATTTACTCTAAATTACTATCATATTTTAATGATTTTATCATGTGCAATGTAAAAAGGATTAGTTGACTTTACTGCAGGAAAAGTGAGTAAACCTGTTGGCTTAATTTTTAAACTGTGCATAATTATAAAAAAAAGTTACATCAACTTAACAGTTCCAAGTTACAGTTGGTTTACTTACATTTTTAAGTAAAGTCTACTTGTCACTTTTAAGGCAACAAGTTTACTCACTTTAAGTAAAATAATCACATTTTACTGTGCCCTGTCAATGCAATACATGCAGATCTTTAAATAAGTAGAGTTAAATATCCTGTTTAATTCAGCAGTTCATGGCATGGCTATATTTGTAGGTAAAACCTCATATTAGGCTAATGATGAATGATCACAATGATAGGTATTAATAGCAGTGTTTAATTAAACCACTGTAGGCCATGCATTTTAATTATTTTACTTCACACTGTGCCTGAGAACACCATCTACCTCTCATAAAATTACTGTAACACAATCTTTAATTCACTATTGCTTTGTTTACAAAGACAACAGTGTATTGTGACAATCTATTATAAAACTGCTTTAATGATTTAGTAATTTCATGCCAGGCAAGCTGCTTGCTGTATCAGCCATCAGTCATTTTTTCAGTGATCCATAACTGATCTAAATCGTGTAATGCATTGTGTACTGATTGTGTAATCAATATGCTTTTATGAATGTGAGTGCTAGTGGTCAGCACCAGAGTTTGAACTTTAAAGTCCACAAGACTATGAAAAAAAAGCAAAAAAAAAAAAAAAAAACCTTTGTCACGAATGAAAAAACAAGAGCTGACCTCTTTATATGAGTGCCTCACCCTTTCAAACCCCACCGTATTGTACTGTAGCTGCTATTTCATTGGAGGCCAATACTGCCGATGGCTAAATTGCGACCCTTAAAATCAAAGAAACACCGTTCACAATTTTATTTTTGCATCCGTAATCTGTATTCCTGAGTGAAACTCTATTCAACGACAACAATAGACAAGACCGGGCTTGATTGTGTCCAATTGAGAATTGGCTATATTCAGAAAAGTGGTTGGAAGCCGGTTAGCATGACCCGGTTAGCATGGTTTGCGTTAGTCTGCCACTCCAAAGAATAATAATAAAAAAAAGTCCAAAGTGGAAAGTAAGTTCAGCTGTGTTGGAACCATTATTGCAGATTGTAGAGTTATCTGAGCAGGAGCCGTAATAAGATGATGCTGAGGCGGAAATAGGGAACATAGATCTCCTGGAGCTGATGGAATTGGAGGGGGACGTTTCAGATTTACTGATACATATCCAATGGGAATTGAACTAGAAGGCGAAATATGGGAAGCAGATGAGAATGCCGGTACTGACAAGCAGTGCTTCGACTTGGTACAGTTGGAGACTGAGGAGATGTGGCTGCTGATGTAGGCTGAAAGGTTCGAAAAAGGAAGAAGCATTGAAAGCTCACATGAAAAATTACCATATTATTTTACAGTAAATACTATAGTGATTTTAAAATACATTCTAAAAAAGGCTTTTGCTAATAGTTTTAACTACATATTTAAAATGAGTTGAAACAACACAATTCTTAGTTTTTTGGGTCAACTTAGGTCTAATCCCAATTCTACCCCTTACCGCTACCTCTTGTTTTGCGTGTTCATGTGAAGAGGTAAGGGTGTCCCAATTCTCTTTATCTTGAATGCATAGAGCTAAGGGAAAGGGCTAGATAGCCCTTGAAAGAAAGATTTTTCAGGACCACACTTGAAACCAAGGGGTAAGAAAATTTCCCAGAATACATAGCCATAACGGTTGCATAGCTGCACCCAGAAGTCAGGAGATGCACAAATTAGTACCTTTTTGTCATTATTAAGAATTTTTACGACAAACAACATGTATAGTAGTCCCACAACATTCTGACACTCGATGACACTCGAATACCCTGTCAGAAAAGTCTAGTTGCTGTGAATGACATTTTTACAGAGTCTGGCATAATGTTAGTGTTGTTTTCTTGTGTTTACATTGATGAATATGGCCACTGTGTAAATGCACAGTACAGTTACAAGCTTATTGCCACATTAGATTGTTATGATAGCAAAATATACGCCTTCAGTGATTTCATGAATATAAATTTCAATACATAAAGCAACTGGAATAACTCTGATCGTCTTATCTCATATAAAGCAAAAGATCACGATGACATATGATGACGTGTGCAGGTGCTGTAGTGCTGTCCCATGTCTTAGGGGTACATTTTGAAGCCCTTTCCCTTCACACTCTAGGGAAGGGGTAGGGGTACAAAAATAGAATTGGAATTGGACCTTAATAGTTTTATGTTTAATCTACTTAAATTTGTAAAAACTATTAAGTTCACTTAATTGATTTGTGTTGGTACAACATAGATAATTTGTGTGGAACCCATCATTTTTTACAGTGTTATATATGTAAACACTGGTTTCAATACAAACGTTTTGTGTTGGGACAACAGGAAGTAATTAAGTTAACTTGTTAGATTTTACTAATTTAAGTGGATTTAACATAAAGCAATTAATTTGAAGAATTATGTTTCACTTTAGTTTAAATAAGTATTTTGTTAAATGTAAATTGTATTATGCTGTATATATTGCACTGTTTACATCTTGTCTATGAATGCTGCTGCATACTTCAGTATTTTCTATAGTGAACTGGTAAATGGTATTAGATACTGTAGTATACTTTAGTTTTACTACAGTGAACTGTGGTGTTTTGTAGTATAATAATATACCCTATAGCAGTGGTCGGGAACCTATGGCTCGCGAGCCACCTGTGGCTCTTTAACCAAAAATAGGTGGCTCTTCAGCTGTCTCCCTTCAATAAAATTCTACAGTTTAAAAAATGATAATCGTCACTAGTAATCAGTTTCCTATTGAAAATACATTTACAATTCCCTTGTTATTGTAATGTTATTTTGTAGGAAAAAGAATAAAAACTTTTTCAAACAATGCGTGCGTGCGGCGCAGTGAATAACTTACGTTTCTACGGTAAGCGCGCGAGCGTGCACGTAAATTCAAACAACGTTCATGATGTCAAAAAGAAATTCTGAGGAACATCGAAAGTTTTAAAATGAGTGGGCAGAAATTATTGACGGCTCTGCTGCTCTGCCCTGTCTGGTCTGCACCAAACGCATTTCGTCTTGTAAAACATCTAATGTTAAGAGACATTTTAAAACCCACCATGCTGCTTTTGCGGCCAAGAACCAGCCGAGTGAAAGCCGAAAGAAGGCGTGTGAGGAGCTCCAGCATAAACTGCAAACCAGACAAATACAGCAGAGGCAGGACGTAAGTTTGGACAGGGGCGTGTGGCAATTTGAGTGCTGCGAGATCATTGGAGCTCGCAAGGCAAAGGAAACCTTTCACAGATGGCGAATAAGTCGTGTATGCTGCTAAGTACAGCAAATAAACTGTTCGCGGCAGTGCTTAATCTGAGCCTTAATTTGAATCTTGTTCCGAGAAATGTCAGATATTCGTGTATTGCGTTCCGGTATTTATTTTAATTGATCCGGCATTAACTTGTGAGTGGTGAATACCTGTATGTGTGTGTGTGTGACATCCAATGCCTCAGTTTGTTATGTGAGTACACAAACCACCTGTCTTGAACGATTTGTTCATTTTGAACAAATCTTCACTCGAGAATGATGAGTCATCTCAGGGAGTGATTCGTTCATTCGCACATGCGCACATTTGTGCCGGTGAAGGAGAAGATTAATTTATTTTTTCAAGTTTTCTATCTGGTTTAAATTATTCGTTCTGCACATGAGAGACAGAAGCCAATCATATGCATTTAGAGCCGGAAAAAGATTTGATCTGTTCATTTCTCAAAGCCTTGGTTTCGACTCATCTCTTTACATACTAGTATACTAGTAACTGTATAGTTATTATAAATATACTAGTAAAAGCTGTTACATGATGAACGAATGACTCAGAAAGTAGTGTGATCAACGTTTGGGCTAGTTGTAGATGTGTTTGGAAGCATCTCATAACATTTTAATGTTATTTTCGCAAATTGAACGAAATAATTCGGAAAAAAAGATTTGTTTATCTCGATGAACGAGACTCAAAGGTCAGAGTCAGTAAAATGATCCGAACTTCCCATGAATCCGAGTGAAAAACAGCGAGCAAAGCTGAGTCGAGTGTGTTTGCGTGGCTGCACACATAACGGTAGTCACTTTTGACCAATCAGCTTGCTTACGTTTACAATCACAGTCATTGGTTGGTGATTATTGTTTCGCGCACAGTGAACAGTGAAAATAATAATGGCATAGTGGCCTACTAAATAACATCTGTATTAAATCTGTATATAAACCTCAAGGAAATCTGATAATGAGCCGGATCAAAATAAGATAAAACTGCGTGAATGGATCAGGAGACAGCAGCAAAACGATCTCAAGTCAGCCAGAAAACATGATGGAAGAGGTAACTGGGCTCATCTGGAAGTTTAGACTGAGTGAGTGATTTTTGCTTGGCACATAATAGTGAAGTGAACTGAGTGTCAATGGTGTTAGTAAACTGAATGGTGATGTTTCATGCTTTTTTCGCTATAACCGCTGAGTAAGGTCAGGTTCCGGTGTCCTGACATTTTATACTACCCATCAGATTATGCTACCAACAAATATAAATATATATATATATATATATATATATATATATATATATAGAGAGAGAGAGATAGATAGATAGATAGATAGATAGATAGATAGA
>CAIGQZ010034880.1:439176-462596 GCA_903798205.1 Danio tinwini
AATCTTGTTTTTTATTTTGACATAAGATTATTTTGCTTACCCCATTGGCAGATTATTTTGCTTGTTTAAAGGAAAAACTCACTTAATATTGGCATATTATTTCTTAAAACAAGACTGTATGTTTTGCTTGTCTAGAAAATTCTTCTTGATTTAGGAATTATTAGATATTTGGACTAGAATCAAGATGAAAAATCGAAGCAAGAATGTATGATAAGTTGCTTTCCCCTCCTGAGGTGCCGGACGGTTTGCCAGAATCTCTTTGAGGTCGACCGGTCTTTCTCTATGGTCTGCCTGAACTCTTGCCAGGCCCAAGTTTTTGCTTCCGCAACTCTCCGGGCTGCAGCACACTTGGCCTGTCGGTACCCATCAGATGCCTCGGGAGTCCTGCAAGCCAATCAAGTCCTGTAGAACTCCTTCTTCAGCTTGACGCCATCCCTTCCTTCCGGTGTCTACCATGGGTTCGTGGATTGCATATGATGACATATTCAGCATTCATATATAAAACGTCACTTTAGTCAATCAATAGTAAAAATGTTGCAGACACCAAATGTTTATGAGCTTTAAGAGAAAAGCAGGATCCATTTCGATACTAATGCCCAAGCTTAACTCTCAATTTGCGAACCAAGTTTGCTTTGAAGGAAAGCTCCAGATCAAGTAAAAAGCCTAAATACGTATAGCTGGACACTAAATGTATTTGTTCACCTTGGGCAGTGGTAATTCATGCTTGGTTCTGCAAAGGGGTAGAACAGTTTGTAAATATCAATGAATCCCTGATAAAGGGATTCCTTGTTTTCAAAAATGTTTCAGGTTTTCTCTTAACAATATACAGTATATGTAAATTTGCCTTAAGCCAGGCAATTCTTGCAGCCATTGTTTAAAATGACAGCTTTCTGTAGATCTCCATCAGGAAGCCATTATAAGATTTGCATGTAATAAACATCAAATCAACAATTTCCTATATAAGCTAGTAAGAGAACTTGTAATAGGAAAAAATATTTATTATAATGTATATATTACTATATATACTATATTAATATTAATATATTATGTATACATAGCATACAAAGTTTTGGACATTTGATAATATTCAGTTTTAATACCATAGTTAAAAGGTTTTTAACTTTATCATACAATAAAAATAAATTAATATAGATTTCCTATCCCTTTATTACATTTTACACATTGATCTGGAATGTTTGGGTTGAATTTGTGAAGCAATTATGAAGTTATAGTCTTATATTTTATTAATATAGCAGAAATATATATTTCTATTTTTATTTTAATCGTGTATTAATTGTCTTGGCTTGTGCCTTCAGACAGATACTCTGCCATTCATCTTTTGTGATGCTCTCTCTCATATCTTGACATCATGCCAAATGTTAATTTTCTTGCATTCTTTGCAATTCGTAAAATGAATCTGTAAAATAAGAAATGTGTCTACCCCCATCAAAGTGGTTTATGGTAATATACACTTACCGGCCACTTTAATAGATACACCTTACTAGTACTGGGTTGGACCCCCTTTTGCCTTCAGAGCTGCCTTAATCCTTTGTGGCATAGATTTAACAAGGTATTGTAAATATTCCTCAGAGATTTTCATCCATATTGACTTGATAGCATCACACAGTTTCTGCAGATTTGTTCGCTGTGGCTGTGGACTGTGGAGGCCATTTGAGTACAAGGGATACAAAGGAATAGACATGGTCAGCAACAATACTCAGGTAGGCTTTGGCGTTGACATGATGCTCAATTGGTGCTAATGGGCCCAAAGTGTGCCAAGAAAATATCACCCACACCATTACACCACCACCACCAGCCTGAACCGTTAATAAAAGGCAGGATGGATTCATGCTTTCATGTTGTTGACGCCAAATTCTGACCCGTCCATCCGAATGTTGCAGCAGAAATCGAGTCTCATCAGACCTAGCAACGTTTTTCCAATCTTCTATAGTCCAAGTTTGGTGAGCCTGTGAGAATTGTAGCCTCAGTTTCTTGTTCTTAGCTGACAGAATTGCTTCCTGCTGTGGTCTTCTGTTGCTGTAGCTTATCTGTCTCAAGGTTGGACGTGTTGTGCATTCAGAGATGCTCTTCTGCATATCTCGGTTGTAACAAGTGGTTATTTGAGTTACTGTTACCTTTCTATCAGCTCGGACCAGTCAGGCCATTCTCCTCTGACCTTTGGCATCAACAAGGCATTTGCGCCCACAGAACTCACTGGATATTTTCTCTTTTTCGGACCATTCGCTGTAAACCCTAGAAATGGTTGTGCGTAAAAATCCCAGTAGATCAGCAGTTTCTGAAATACTCAGACCAGCCTGTCTGGCACCAACAACCATGCCACGTTCAAAGTCACTTTCTTCCCCATTCTGATGCTTGGTTTGAACTGCAGCAGATCGTCTTGACCATGTCTACATGCATAAATGCATTGAGTTGCTGCTATGTGTATGGCTGATCAGAAATTTGCGTTAACAAGCAGTTGGACCTAATAAAGTGGCCGGTGAATGTATTCTAAAGGGGATAGATCTGGCAAAAGGGAAGAATTATGTACTGTGTTTTATTAATAACATTTCTAATTTGAAGATATTTAAAATAAATGTGTTTTAGGTGAATCAAACTTTCAGTTTTCTTGTTTTCAGTTTTTAAGGATTTATTTAATATGACAAAAAAAATACAGCAAATTAAATTTAAATGAATAAGTTTTTAGGTCATTAACAGATCCCAAACTGAATTTGCATTGTCAGGTATTGGTTTGCATATAAGCTTATAGGTTTCGATTTCAGCCAGTTAAAATAGCAGGAACAATTTTTTTAAAAATGTATCAGCATATTGGTTTGCATAAATATGCTCACTGTTATGGTAACAAATAACAAACATTTTCTCCCATCACAATACACACACTCATAGCAGGACTTAAAACTTAGAAGTTGTTTCTTATCAAAAAAGGAGGATTCCCTTGAGCCATCTCTGCATATCACAACTTCTTGTATTTTCAATTCCAGCCAGTTCATTCCAGAGCAAACTGAATTTGATATGGAATGCACTCTCACGATTGGCCTCTGTAACACTGAAGTGTGATAAGAAAACGCCGCCAAACGGCAAACTCAGACTCCGCCTTTGCACATGCTCAGCTGGCACAATTCATGGCAGAGATGTAAATGAAGCTAATGTCCTCTTAGGCCATGTCCAATAATCTACACCCATGAAAAGATCATTTATGCGAGCGCAGAAACTCTTGACAGCTTCTTATTCTGCTGTGCCTTTGATCCTACTGGAGTCTGTTACAGCAAATAAACAGAGTCAGACTCCTTACAAGAGAATAAAACGGAGCAGAGAATTCCGAAAACAGAAAGGAATTAATTATTCAAAGGTCAAGTTATGCTTTTGATTCGAAAAGAAAGAAAACTTGTTTGTTTGCCAGTTGGTTTCGTTTCATGTACATTCTGCTCACACAGAATAAAAATTCTTTCAAGTTGATTACATGAAGTATAATGCTTCCCTCTAGACAACTTTTTTTTTTTTTTTTGCCTGAAGCAACATCTGCCACTCGCTCCTCATTTCAGACAAATCAATAAGTAGAATTCCATTACATAGCCCTGTTTGTAGTACTTGGATTTAGGTCGATTAATTAGCAAATGCATTTATTTCATTTTTTTACATGCTACGTAATATGAAAGTATGCATTTTCAGCCTTAAACCTTTAGTGGTTTAGAATGTTTAGCAAACCAGAATATTAAAGGTATTGATGTATTATGTTACACTGAAGACTGAAGGTACATTGTAAAACATATGTTAAAGTAAAAGTTATTATATTTTGTGATTTACAAGATTATTTACAGTTGTGAATTGTATCATCGGACCTTAATTTCTGCTCTGTCGACTTTTGGTGTTGAAAATTTAACTCTACAGTTTAAGAAAGTCATTTTATTGACATTTTAGCACTTTGAATTTAAGCATGCAATAAATAACTGATTTCAATATTAACCTCACTTTAAAGGGCACCTGTTTTACCCCTTTTTAAAGATTTAAGACAAGTCTTTTGTGTCTCCAGAATGTGTCTGTAAAGTTTCAGCTCAAAACACCCATCAGATAATTTATTATACCTTTCAGAACATTAGAATTTTCTGCTCTGAACACAATGTAGCTGTTTTTGCTGCCTGTGACTTTAAGGATAGTTCTCCCCACCCACCGTTCCCACGTGCCTGTCAGAGTGTGCCTCAATCTCCACTTCGGCTGCATCAGATAAACAGCACAGTGACAGACATGAAGGAAGCAGATTTCACGCAACGTTTATGAGAAATACTACAGTAAGAACTTTCCCAATTGTTATTTGATGTATTTGTTGTGGAGTTGCAACATAAGTCACACACAATAACGTTACAAAGTTCATGCATGCGCACACACACACACACACAGCGGACACACACATACACACACACATGCGCACTTAAAGGTGCAGTAGGTGATCTGCCAAGATGCTAACCGGTTAGCATAATATATTTGAAACAAAGTCCCTCCCCTGTCGTCCAAAGCCACACCTCCTAAAACATGAAAAAAATTTTATTGGATGAACAATTTTTAGTTTCATGTCTTATCCAGAATATAAAAATACATTTAGATCATTTACTTTAAATATTATTAGTGAAATGTGAAGAGACTTTTAACCATCACAACAAAAAAATGTTTCTGAAGACAATCATATACTGCAACTATAACTTTGCACTTTTGCATGCCAATGTCACAGGAAACACATTAATATCCTCTGCTGTATGGATATCTATTATATTAATGTACAAAATAAACCTGATTTGATGTCTACAAGCCAGGGTTGAATCATCTTTTTTATAATTTTACTGACTGATTTATCTTGTAAAACTCATTCTTGATTACATTTGATGATGACTGATGATCACAGAGAGCTGAACAGATCTTTTAATTATGGTTGCTTTGCGCAAGTCCTGTCTTGTTGATATGATTATACATTCTATAGAGACGAGTTAATACGCGGCTGTCAATCAGTTTGGTGGGTGGGGAAACCACACTCTTTTGTCATGTTGTGGAGGGATCCTATTTTAACAGGAAAAAAAAAAGACTTATTGTCTTCATATCACCCCAATATGACTGTGGACACACTATACCCACACACAGTTCTGTGGGCGTAAATGCCTTGTTGATGCCAGAGGTCAGAGGAGATTGGCTAAACTGGTTCCGGCTGATAAAAGTAAACAGTAACTCAAATAACTACTCATTACAATTTAGGTATGCAGAAGAGGATCTCTGAAGGCATAACATGGTGAACCTTGAGGCAGATGGGCTACAGCAGCAGAAGACCACACCGGGTGCCACTCCTGTCAGTTAAAAACAGGAAACTGAGGCTACAATTCAATACAATACAACAGGCTCACCAAAATTTGACAATAGAAGATTGGAAAAACGTTGCCTGGTCTGATGAGCCTTGATTTATGCTGCAACATTTAGATGATAAGGTCAGAATTTGGCATCAAGAACATAAAACCATGTATCCATCCTGCCTTGTATCAATGGTTCAGGCTGGTGGTGGTGGTGTAATGGTGTGGGAGATATTTTCTTGGCACACTTTGGGGCCATTAGTAACAATTGAGCATTGTGTCAACGCAGTATTATTGCTGACCATGTCCATCCCTTTATGACCACAGTGTACCCTTCTTCTGATGGCTACTTTCAGCAAGATAACAGTCCATGTCACAAATCATCTCAAACTGGTTTCTTGAACATAACAATGTTCACTGTCCTCAAATGGCCTCCACAGTCTCCAGATCATGTACTAGTAAGGTGTACCTAATATAGTGGCCAGTGAGTATATGTATGTTGTATCAGTTTATTGCAAATTGTAAAAAAAGAAAAGAAAAAGAAAACGTATGGTTACATTTTCCACTTATACCGTTTGCCTTTCAGAGTGTAACATTAGCAATAGCAATATTTAACTCACAATTTAGCATGCACAGAGTCATTTTAGTATCAAAAAGTCTTTCTGTTTGTGTGCCAAAGACTTTTTGAGGGCGTATTCGCTACAGGCTACTACACAATAATGCTGCAAAATTGTCCCAAAGCCCACAATGATTGCATTCCTAATCTCTCCTACATAATAACTTAATTCCTCGAAGCCAAGTGAAATATTTCTGCTGTCAATAAAAGAGCAGACATTTCTTTAAAACGTAATCCCCCACAGAGATGAGAAATCATATTAGGAATTAAAGGAAGCATTTCCAGGCCTGGAAATTTAGACAATTATGCTTAATGGCGCTATGGTCTGTTATGATAACACTATGAGCTTCAAACAGCTATTATGTTCTGATGCTGCCTTGATTTTATTAAGATTTACAGCACTTTTTTATAATAAAAGGAACTACATCAACAGTAGAATACAATGGCGAGCTTATTTAGGCAATCAGGGCTAGAATTATGGAGTGAGAGTGTGAAACATTGTAATGGACTGTTTAAATTGAAAAGTAGATGCAAGGTCAGCTGTGTCGGCACCATGTTACATGGTGAAAGTGAAGGCAGAAAATTGAATTTCACTATAAATCCTTCTTGAAGTGGAAATGCTGCATGCAAACTTCTTGTCAGCTTAACTATTGCAGGAGAAGGTCAGAGGAAGTGTGTGTGTGTTCGTATCTGACAGCAGAGACATACTACAGAAACCGTTACAGCTAATGTATCTCCCTGATAAGTAAAACCAAATATCATTATTGACAGAGACATGCTATATGCTCTATAATCAGACATCCTTGAAAACATCCAATCAAGCACGATGGTGAAATCTAGCAGTCTATATATGGCTACATTTACGGTACAAGGAACATGGATGCATTTACTGTAAACACTATATCATCAAAAATATCTGTTCACTTCTCATCGGCTGCTCATTAGCCCATGATGAGTTCAGTATACAGTTAAAGTCAGATTTATTAGCCCCCCTTTGAATTGTTTTTTATTTTTTTATATTTCCCAAATGATTTTTAACAGAGCAAGAAAATTGTCACTGTATGTCTGATAATAGTTTTTCTTATAGAGAAAGTCTTATTTGTTTTATATCAGCTAGGATAAAAGCAGTTTTAAAAAAAGGATATTTTTTCTTGATAGTCTACAGAACAAACCATTATTATACAATAATTTGTCAAGTTACCCTAACCTGCCTACTTAACCTAGTTAAGCCTTTAAATGTCACTTTAAGCTGTATAGAAGTGTCTTGAAAAATATCTAGTAAAATATTATTTACTGTCATCATGGCAAACATAAACTATGCCAGTTATTAGAGATGAGTTCAATAGTATCTGGGTGCAGCCTTTATGATGCAAGCTGAGATTGCATCACTCAGCAATGCAATGTCAGACACAATGCACTCAACGTCACTGTGATGGATAGGGATAGGGGTAGGGTTAGGTGAGCACATTAAGGCTGTACTCTCACTATGTACAGTTGCCTTGAACCGGGCCAAAGCACGCTTGTCCCCCCTCCTGTCTCCCCCGACGGCCCGCACTCACATTACATTCGGGCTTGGGCACGCTTACGTCATCGATGACGCGCTGCTCAGTAAGCTTTCTCGCTCAGCACAGTGGAGATTTCTTTAGTTATATCATTTAAGTCGTTTAATATATGCGGTGACACGCAGTCTAATATTTCGCCGAACACATTAGCCACTTTTGACGCTCATAAACAATCATAAAGTCCTTGTGCTGCAGGAATTAGGAAGTTTGCTAAAGGTGCAGCTGTCGTGCAGTGAGGGATTTGCGTCTTTTATAATCTACGACAGTTTGCGTTCATTGAACAGTACGAATGATTAATTAATCCATATGAAACAGTCCCTTAAAAGTCACGTCTCGCTTTCAGTTTCGGGCTTACGCACGCTTGCACTTACACTGTAAGCGTACCGCGCCTGAGCCCAAGTGAACCGTGCTCAGGCCCGCCTCCTCCTACCAGGCTAGGGCCGCCCAAGTTAACTGTGCCTGAGCTCGATTCAGGCCCGTTTACACTAATGCGTTTTCGTTTTAAAATGCATAAGTTTTGCTACGGTTACGCCATCCATCCACACTACGCCGGAGTTTTTGAGCCCCAAAAACGGAGCGATTTGAAAATGCTGGAGAGGTCGTTTTCATTCTAAAACGCTGCTGCTCCGTCTCAGTGTGGATGGGGAAAACGAAGACATCTGGAAACGGAGGCATGGCTGCAGACATTCGCTACCTGATTGGGGCTTTTGGATCATTGTGTATCCTTCTCTTATTTGTCAAGCCCCTATCACATGACTATAACTTTACCGGTAGACGGCAAACCAGCATTCACTGTAAACAACAACATGGACACAGAAATGGGAGCGTTGTTTGCACTATTGTCTGTTTTTGGCACCATTGTGCAACTCTGCCTTTTTTACTACAGCAGCTGCATATATTCGCAAGAGGCAAGCTATTGTTCGAGCACTCACTAATCGCTCGCGTTCATCGTTCAACCAGTGTTTGTTGACTAACAATAACCAAATGCCGAGCGAGACACATGCTTCCTGTTTATACTTGGACACGCATGCCCAGAGTGCGCGAATGGTCACGTCATATATGTTTTTGGTGGAGTAGTGTGGACGGAGATATGTTTAGAAATGCTAGATGAAACGCTAGTGTGGACGCGGATCGTTTTTGATCTAAAACGCCATTTCAAAACGAAAACGCATTAGTGTAAACGGGGCCTCAGAGTGCTCACACTTCTCAAACGATCCAGAAAAGGGGCCTGGGCACGGTTCGGATAGCATAGTTTGAGTAAAGCCTAGTTTATACTTCTGCGTCAAGTGATCGGCGTAACCCACAGCGCAAGCCTCATGCGTAGCAGTGCATTTATACTTCTGCGTGCTGTTTCTGTTTCTCTGCATTAACACTTCCAAAACGCTAGCTGGCAGTAGGTGTTTATGTTTCTGTGTCGAGTTTCTTCGCTGGTGTTTTGTGTTTTCTGAACACTTCCTTAATGTACAAGTGGCTCAAATTTGCTCATTTTGAGGCGGGAACCGGCGGACGTGCAACAACTTTAATCATAAGGTAAACACAAAACAACAGTCTCCATCCGGAGCTCCTTCACGGGACTCCACACTTGTAAACACTTGCTGCATTGGGCGCCAGCTCTCACCTCCGCCCACACTCGTCAGCGCTACCAAGTCGACAAATCACAGAGCTTGTGCTACGCGTACACGTTACATTTTTTGAGAGGTGCGCGTCACTGTCGCCGACGGTTACGGCGAGGGGCTATGCGTCCACGTGTAGGCTGTGCTGTAGCATACGCATGCGCTTGACGCAGAAGTATAAATCGGCCTTAAGCCCTAAAAAGCATTGGATGCAGCTTAGATTGCACTGCACCACGTCTGCATCCAGACCCCTCTCGCTGAGTTATTAAAACTATTATGTTTAGAAATGTTTTGAAAAAATCTCTCTGTTAAACAGAAATTGTGGAAAAAATAAACAGGCGGGCTAATAATTCAGGGGGAATAATCATTCTGACTTCAACTGTACATGTGTGATCAGACTCGTCTGTTCTCTGTAAACAGGTTCAGCTGCTAAATTCAAATCTGCTTTTCCACGAGGACTGGCACTGAGCCAAAGAAAGCTGCAAAACTGCAAAAGAAAGCTGTTTTCATTTGAATTTTCAGACATTGAAAAGCACATTAATACTAGCATAACAAGCATTTATAGTTCATAAAATATACAGCTGTTTTTTGCGAACATGGCACAAATGATCATATTAAACAGTTTGATGACAAGCTTTAAACATCATGCAGTAAACGCATTATGTACTTAAAGGTGCACTAGGTGATTGTCTTCAGAATCATTTTTGTTGTGCTGGTTGAAAGTCTCTTCACATTTTAATCCCAATGATTAAAGTAAATTATCTAAATGTATTTATATGTATTTTTATATTCTAGGTAAAGCACAAGACAAAAAAATTATGCCAGGTAACTCAAACTGTCTGTCAACACATTTAAATGTGTATTTCTGCGCAGCCTCTTTACGCATATAGATACGTCATTTGCGCCTGCATGTGAAGCATGGCCATCTACAGCTGACAGAGAGAGACATCAGGCAAACTCTGCATCAACCTGAACTTCTTTCTGAAAGACAAATGTGGCCTTGTATCCATGAAAAGAAGGATTGCTTTTGAAATTGCTTCTGCCAAAAAGGCAGAATCAAAACTTTTCTAAATCTTTTGCACGCTGGAGGGAA
Source organism: Danio tinwini (assembly GCA_903798205.1). Lineage (NCBI taxonomy): Eukaryota > Metazoa > Chordata > Actinopteri > Cypriniformes > Danionidae > Danio > Danio tinwini. The sequence goes on from CAIGQZ010034880.1 coordinate 449,406, forward strand.
ATGACGTTATGCAGTTCAAAACCCTGATCAGAAGGATGACACCATGGCTGAAGTATTATGTTTAGACAAGTAACAGGTATGTTTTAAAACTATTTTAATCACACAAAGCTGATGTAGATTGTGTTCTTTTTTATGAATGGGTTTATATGCACGAAGGTGCTTTTCAGCCACTGAAAACTATTATTTTCAAGTTCATCTTTTAGAGTATTGATAATATAGACAGTTAAATAGACATACGCATTCATTTAGTTGTTCAAGTGTAAGAGGAGATGAAAACAAGAGATGTATAAGAATCAGCGAGCACAATTGAAAATTAAGTCACTCGTTGTCTTGAAGTCAGTGTAATATAAAACGAAGAAGATATTTCTGTTTTTAGCACTCCTTTTTTTCTGATCTGATTTTTATTTAGTTGAATAACAAAACATAAGTAAATAGCACTCTTCCGCCTAACCAGCTTTACTGAGATGAAGTTTGATTTATATTCGCACATTCCTTCATTTTTGAACAGTGACAGCCTGTGACATGCTCCCACTCTAATGCTACTTTGAATATTGGGTCTGAAATAGGAATGACTTCAAAACTATATTAGCACTATTTAACTGCACAGTGTTGTATTTGTATAGTCTTTGGCTGATGATAGGATTTCACTATTTAGAATTTGCAAACACTACTTTTCTGAAATTATATTATTTTAAGGAGAAAGTCTGAATGTGCGAATATAAAACCAACTTTACCTCAATGCCAGTTTTGGGGAAATATATTCCTGGCCTGTCTACACTGGACAAAGTGAGTGCGTGTCTTCAAAAAGTTTTCTAACTGGTTAATAACATGATCTAGTGTTATTTAAACCCCATTTCCCTGCCACTGTTTCTTTAAGAACAACATTATTTTTTTTTTTGTTGTTGAAAAGAGAAGACCTTAGTGTAGCCAATGATGTCCTTTGGTTAAGTCACATGACATGCAGTGTTTTTCTGTAGCGTGATTTCTGACAGACTGGCTTTTATTGTGAGTAATTGCTGAATGCAAATGTAAACAAAAGATCAAATTATGTCAGATACACAAAAAAATCTGAAACATCACCTCCAGTAAGTTATAATGACATTCACAACTCATTATTATTATTTTTTTTTTATCAAATAAGCTTTTTGTAAATTGATTAAATGTATATGTTGCTAAATGGCAACACTGTGCAATAGTGGAACATGCAATATTGCAACAGGTTAGCTAGCTAGCAAGGTCATCTGTGAACTTTTAAATTGTAACAATAACAACATGAATGCTAGTAATATAATGTCGATTAGTTATATGTTAATGGAATTTGCATTATGGATAAAATCTAGGTTTAATGGCAGTACTACTTTTGAATAGATATGAATGCAGGGAACAGTGTATTAGCGAGCACCACCATGTTCTATGGTAAGTGAAATAAGAAAAGGACAGAACTGGCTCTTTCTGCAGATGAAAGTGAGATGAGAAGGGTTTTAGTGACCATGAGATGCAGATTGGACATTTTATAAGAACAGTGATGCAGACAGTTCAAGTAAGTTAGCTCTGAGGCAGATAAGACAGGCGTAGTAGTACATAGTATAATATATAAACATTGTTAGCTAGTAGCTACATTATTCTGATGCATCTGGATATATGAGACTTGTTATTCATGTGTTATAATATTTAATGGAGAAAATATTTATATTTAGCTACTGTATTTTGTATACATGACAATACTATATATGATTGTTTTTAATAATATTCAGCAAAAAATAATGGAATAAATGAAAGCTGTTGGAATATCAGTTGTTTGAAAGTATGTGTAAGCTTCCATTTATAAATTCTGTGTTAAAGCTTATAATACTGCAACACCAATTCAATCAAAACAAACAACAAAATGATTAATCATAAGGAAAGTTCTAAATTTGAAATTTCTAAGTTAGGTCCACTATTTGACGTTGTTGCCATATCAGCACTTTGGAATTATAAGGTTCTATCTGCGTTCGGAATGATTTTAAGATTGAGTTTTTGAATTACATGTAGCAAACAGAACGTGTGTTTGTTTTTTAAATAAAAAGTCTTAAAATGAAAACAACTTATAAAAAAAACGTTCCATAAAGTATAGTTGTCAATAACTCAATTTTGACAAAAATGTCAGATAGAACCTTATAATTCTAAGCTGACTAAATGGCAACATATCATTATTCATTCATGTTCTTTTCGGCTTAGTCTGGGGTCACCACAGCGGAATAAACCGCCAACTAATCCAGCACGTTTTTACGCAGCGAATGCCCTTCCAGCCGCCACCCATCTCTGGGAAACATCCACACACACTCATTCACACTCATACACTATGGACAATTTAGCCTACCCAATTCACCTATACAGCATGTCTTTGGACTGTGGGGGAAATTGGAGCACCTGGAGGAAACCCACACGAACGCAGGTAGATTTTGCAAACTCCGCACAGAAATGCCAACTGAACCAGCCGAGGCTCGAACCAGAGACCTTCTTGCTGTGAGACGACAGCACTACCTACTGTGCCACTGCGTTCCCAACATATCATTAAGTACCTTAAAACATTTTTTTTAGATTACATCAAGTTAAGCCATTTTAAGAAAATAAAAACAGTCAAATATTTATTTTTATAGATCTATAATAATGCATGCAGTAGAGAGTTAAGGTTGTCTATCATCATCAGATTGTCATCGGTCATCCGGTGCGTGTTTGCTTCGCTATGACTTACGGCATGACTTTAGACTGCTGGGGAGGGGTGTACATTTTCAAAGCTATTATGCTAATGCACTAGCATTCTGGCAGATCACCTACTGCACCTTTAATTACAATATTTTGCATGGTGTAGTTGTTGTTTTGCATGTGTGATGAGTCTATGACCTGTTCACACTGGAAATCTGATATTGGCCACATTTAAAATAACAATGTCAACAGCAATGCAAAAAAAAGGAAAGAAATGTGAATTTATAGAAAAAAAAATCTGATTTGAGAACTAAATGTGAAAATAAAAAAATATATATATGTACAATATAATTAATATCAGATTTCCAGCATCATCTGATCATGATCCTAAACTGACCTGCATACACAAATGCAGACTATGCAAACTTTTAAGTTGCATGGACATACAGAATGTGCAAAAGTGAATAAATCGCATTGTCAGATTTTGTTTTAAATTATTATAATTGTTTTGTTTTTCACACACATCAGCTTATATTTTACAAATTTAATTCTGTGAATAGTTAGATTGGCTAGTACTGGAGTGTATTTAAACTTCTGAAACCAAAACAAAATGTTGTGTGATTAAACACACTGTAATGTTGATTTAGAACAGATTAGAATTTAGCAGCTCATCACTACAGTATGTTGGAATAAAAGTGATCGCTTGCTCCAGAGAGCAGCAACACTACTTGTCAAAGGGTTAATGAGCAGACGCTAAGGAGGAAGAGGATGTTTGTAGTATGTGTCAATGTAAAATAATGACATGTCAATTAAAAATGATATAAAAGTCACATGAGATCTGACAGAGCTGTTCACACTGTGGTCAATTTTAATAACACATATAAAAAAGTGGCCCAAATTGGGGTTGAAAAGATCGCCTTCCGTGGGGTTTTGTAATGATCACACTGTCATGAGAAAATCAGACATAAGTCACATGTTGCAATTTTAATTTAGAATTTTTTTGAGTTACATTATCCTGCAGTGTGAACAAAGCCTATTTTACTGCTCCCCAATCTCAACTCAATACATCAGACACTTTTGATATTTATGAGACTGGTCTGGGCTGCCTCAGATGGGATACCTGCAATAGTCTGCCACAAATCATGAAAGTGAAGGCAAAGAAGAACTACTTGTACAACTTGTACAATGGCGAGGTACCTTGAAATCTGAACGCAGAATTCAGTATATTATAAAACACCACAAATAATGCATGTCTGCCCATTGCTGTTTTCCTGACTGACAAACCTATAAATATCCTCTTCACATCCACACTTCAAGAAAAAAAAAAGAAAAATCAGAAGAGGACAAAATTACAGACTTGCTGCAATGTGTCCTCACTATGATGGCAGCTGTAATTTTCTCCACAGCTGATTCTTAAGAGGCAGGAATCTGCTTCGGTGAGATAATTTAAGTTCTCTTCCTTGAGATTTGATTCTCTTCTCACTTTTTTTTTTAAATAGAGTGATACTGTGATTAATCACTGACAGCTTAAATAATGACACTGGTATTACCTAAGCAGAGGCCGGTGCTGGCTCTGCAAAAACAGCAGTGCCGCTGATCAGTCTCTCCTGCCACGTGGAGAGAATGTGAGATTGAGTGGTGTGGAGCTCCTCAAAGCCAGTAATCCCTAATGTAGTTTTTTGCTATTCCTGCCACCCATCCTATCTCACCGGAGCAGACCACAGCATCTGTGCCTCCTATTAATGAAATGAAGGGCAAGGTAAAGCTAAGTGTTTAATAGATTCTTCCTTTAGGGAAACGAACAAGGCTCACCACAGAGAACTGCTCTGCTTTTGCACTGCCCTTTAATAAATCTGCTTTATTGCTTCGAAATGGGCCATAGAAAAGTTATTACCCAAAACAACAATTTTGGAAACATAACTTGGCTGTTTAAAGGGCACACAATGTTAATTGTTTGAGGAGCAATGTACTAAAGCACGCAGCTAATGTTCTGTTTGCAGAACTGCTTACATGACCAATAAAAAGTATCACAGCTTGCCTTATTGCTTCCTCAAGTAAAAAAAAAAAAAAAACTCATTTGCACCTAGTATTAATATCAGTTTCAGGTTAACTAGGATGATTGTGCTAAAACAGTTGCTAATTAGGTGGCTAATTTGGACACATGATCAAAAGCATTAGGCCTGTTGTGATTTGTGCATGTGAAGTGTAATCGAGTAGCGAGCTATACTACATTAATATTAAGTTAAAGCAGCTGCGATAAAGTTTTACCTTCACAGTTTTATGCTGTACACACCAGACACGGATGAAGCACCAATTTTGAGTAATTTACATGTTAAGTCAATGCAAAGACGCAAATAGAGATCTTGCGGCGCGTTTTGCACGAATTGAGCGCTTTGCACGTTTGACGAACTTCTGACGGAAAATCTGAACTTCAGCGGACGTTAACCAATCAGGAGCTTGTTCTTGTAGGGGAGTGATTATAACATAGTGACTGTTGTTGGTGTCCCGAGGGAAAAAAAAAATCCTCTTGCATCCATCTGGCGAATCTCCGCTCTCTTCCTAACAAAATGGACGAATTACTTCTGCTCACACGCAAAAACAAGACTTTTAACAACTCTGTTGTGCTGTGTTTCACAGAAACCTGGCTGAACGAAGCCATTCCAGGCAGCGTATTACACCTACCAGACTTTCAGCTGTACAGAGCAGATCGCGATACACTTAACAGGCAAAACGCGCAGTTCTGGGACGTGCTTTTACATCAACAGGAGGTGGTGTATGGATGTAACTGTGTTAAAGAAGATGTGCTGTCCTGATGTGGAAGTACTTTTCATTAACTGCAAGCCGTTTTACGCACCAAGGGAGTTTTCCTCGTTCATTCTCATCTGTGTTTACATTCCACCGCAAGCACATGTGAGTACTGCGTTACAACAGCTGTCTGATCTGATCACAGAGACTGAACAACGACACCCGGACTCTGCTTTTATCATTCTCGGTGACTTTAATCAGGCAAAACTCACACACGAGCTGCCTAAAATCAAACAGCACATTACATGCCCCACCAGAGACAATAACATTTTGGACCATTGCTACACCACAATAAAGGATGCATATCGCTCCGTGGCCAGAGCAGCCCTAGGACTCTCTGACCACTGCCTGGTACATCTTATACCAACTTTCAGGCAAAAACTTAACTACTAAGCCACTATTAAGGACTGTTAAGAGTTGGACCAACGACACAGAGCAGGTCTTACAAGCCTGTTTTGAATGCACGGACTGGAGTGTTTTTGAAGCTGCAGCCACCAACCTGGACAAGCTCACAGACACTGTAACATCATACATCAGTTTCTGTGAGGAGTTATGCATCCCTACCAGGACCTACTTATCATTTAATAATGATAAACCATGGTTCACACCAAAACTTAGACAGCTTCGTCACGCAAAAGAGGATGCCTACAGGAGTAGGGAAAGGTTTTTGTACAATCAAGCCAGGAACACACTGACAAAGGAGATTGGTGTGGCTAAGAAGAGCTATGCCAAGAAGCTGCAAAACCAGTTTTCTGCCAATGACCCTGCATCAGTGTGGAAAGGCCTGAAAGACATTACCAACTTCAAAACACCACCCCCCAGCATCGACAGCAACAAACATTTTGCAAACGAGCTAATTTATGTTCTACTGTAGATTTTACACCTCTGACCAGACACCTCACACCCACCAGGACCATCTTCCTACACAGCCATCAACACCACCAGCCATCTCCCTCTCCCCCCCTGCACTTCAGATTAGTGAGGATAATGTATGTCAGATCTTCAGTAAACAGAAGAGAGGAAAAGCACCTGGTCCAGACGGTGTTTCACCACCCTGTCTGAGAACCTGCTCTGACCAGCTGGCACCTTTTTTCACACAGATCTTTAACAGATCACTGGAACAGCGAAAAATTCCATCCTGCTTCAAATGCTCCACCATCATCCCAATATCAAAGAAACCAAAGATCACAGGACTCAATTACTACAGACCTGTTGCCCTAACAACTGTGGCCAGGAAGTCATTCGAAAGACTGGTGCTAGCATATCTGAAGGATATTACTACACCTTTGCTGGACCCCCTGCAGTTTGCCTATAAAGCAAATCGGTCTGTGGATGATGCAGTCAACATGGGACTGCATTATACCCTACAACATCTGGACAAACCAGGGAAGTACGCATTATACTGTTTGTGGACTTCAGTTCTGCCTTTAACACAATCGTCCCATCACTGCTCGAGAACAAACTGCCCCAGCTGTCTGTCCCCAGCTCTGTCTGTCAATGGATCACCAGCTTTCTGACAGATAGACAACAGCTAGTCAGAATGGGCAAAATCACATCCGACAGCCGCACCATCAGCACTGGTGCACCCCAGGGATGCGTTCTCTCCCCACTGCTCTTTTCCTGTACACCAACGACTGCACCGCAAAAGACCCCTCCATTAAGCTCTTGAAGTTTGCGGATGACACTACTGTTATCGGCCTCATCCGGAATGGTGACGAGTCTGCATACAGACAGGAGGTGGAGCGGCTGACTTTATGGTGCAGATACAACAACCTGGAGCTGAACACACTCAAAACAGTGGAGATGATAGTGGGCTTTAGGAGAACCCCCCCTGCACTCCCCCCACTCACCATCATGAACAGCACTGTGGCGGCAGTAGAGTCATTCAGGTTTCTGGGCACCACCATCTCTCAGGATCTGAAGTGGAACATTCACATAGACTCTTTTGTGAAGAAAGCCCAGCAGAGACTGTACTTCCTTCGTCAGCTGAGGAAGTTCAACCTGCCACAGGAGCTGCTCATACAGTTCTACTCAGCTGTCATCCAATCCATCCTCTGCACTTCAATCACCGTCTGGTTCAGCTCAGCTGCCAAAACTGACCTCCATAGACTACAGCGAGTAGTACGGACTGCAGAACGAATCACTGGCACTACCCTTCCTACACTTAAAGAACTGTACTCTTCCAGAGTGAGTAAAAGGGCTCGCAAAATCACTCTGGACGCCTCGCAGCCAGCACACTACCTGTTCGAACTGTTACCGTCTGGTCGGCGCTACAGAGCACCAAGCACAAAAACAGCCAGACACAGGAAAAGTTTCTTTCCTCAGGCCATCTACCTCATGAACAGTTAAATATTCCCCTACTGGGCAATAAACGTGCAATACTTTCTCATACGCACTTGTACACAGCACCTTATAACAATATACAATGCAATACTTTCTCCAGTCGCATTGGTACACAGCACCTTATAACCTGTATATTTACAACATATCTGTACATACAATTCAACATCCAGATATTTTTTTTTTTACTTGCTGCATCTCTGTTTAATGTCTAATGTTTATTGCCTTTTTCTTTTCTCATATTTAATTTTGTGTTGTCACTTGTCACTTTATTTACACTGGAAGCTTCTGTTGCCAAAACAAATTCCTTGTGTGTGTGAAGCACACTTGGCAATAAAACTGATTCTGTATCTGATTCTGATTCTATGATCTCAATAAAATCCATGTTAGCCATTTAGTAACGAAGCTAGAGTCACCGGGAAAACAGAAGCTCTTGTGATGACACAAATCTGTGTCTATTGTGAAATGAATCTGACCTGCGAATGAAGTGAATCTGATGCGTGAATGAAGTGAGTAAACTCAAAATGTTCATGCGTCTATATACGCAAAAATAGCACAATTTATCCACGCATCTGGTATAAGAGTAACACAATGAGCTGTTAGCTTGCATTAGCTTACTAGAAAGACAATTTAGATCCACAATATTAAGATAATAGAGCTTAAAATGCACAAAATAAGATTTAGTTTGACAGTATTAACGTAGCATGCTGCTCTTGGTCTGCGTAACCTAAGTATTGCAAAGTTTTAAATGTCGAAGTAGGCTATCACAGTGAAACTTTTTCTTACATAAGCTAAACAATGTATATCTCAATGATAAAGTACAGCTATTAGCTTGTAAATAAAAGAAGTTTTATTTTCACAGGCAGTGCAGGAGTCTTTAACTTTTGTAAGCTAATGGGTTGTTAGCATACAGATGATAAAGTAGCACTTTGAACAATTAGCTAGCATAACCTAAATTTGAGATATTTTACAATGTTGAAATAGCATCCCTGCTGAAAAATCCAGCTTAAACCAGCCTAGGATGGATGGCTAGTTTTAGCTGGTTGACCAGCCTGGGTTTAGAGGGAGTTTGGCCATTTCCAGGCTGGTCTTAGCTGGTCAGGCTGGAAGATGACCAGCTAAAACCAGCTTGACCAGCCTAGCCAGGCTGAGAGCCCAGTCGAAACCAGCTATATCCACCTTAAACAATGCTGGTCAAGTTGGTTTTCATTTTCCAGCCTGACCAGCTAAGACAAGGCTGGACATGGCTGGAAACCAGCCTGGAAATTGCCAAAACCCTTCTAAAACCAGGCTGGTCGACCAGCTAAAACCAGCCAACCAGCTTAGGCTGGATTTTTCAGCAGGGATACAGCTGTATAGCTTGCATGAGCTAACTATAAAGTTTCAAAGTAGAATAGTGAAACGCTAGCTTGTGTAAGCTAATAAGTAATTTTAGTTTGACAATGGTAACATTCTGTAGCCTACTGTAGCATGCATATGCTAACTTGATGACAACAAATTGTTAGCTTCCATAGGCTAATTAAAATGAACATTTTTGGTTTGACATTGTCAAAGCATACAGCTGATGGCTTGCACAAGCTAACTAGAAAGTACTGTATATTTATGGTTAGAAATTACACACAGTACTATAATCACAATATCTGAATTTCAACCTACTTCAAGACCTTTAAAAAGTATGTTCTTTTCATATAAGATAGTAATTAAATTCATTCATACAAAATCTGCTATTTTATCATCAAATTACAAAGCGCCTGTAACCTGTTTCTGAGAGATATTCAATGCTAGTGGTCTCTGCCTCTCGTGTTTTTATTTGATCCCTTTACAGTGGTAAAAAGCTTCTCTCAAAAACTATTTAAAAGAACACTCTGCACTGCAGTTTGTAATTTGCTGTGACAACCTGTGAATATATTTTCAATAAGCAAAATGCATTAAGTGCAATATAAGCCAGTCTGAGGCTAGTTAGGAGGAATAAACTTTGCTTCATAAAATCAGATCACAGTGCAACAGAAGGATTTATAGGCAATTATATAGCTGGAATTAAGATAAATTGTCATATTTAACAGTGCAGCCCTCCCCTGATACACATTTAATTTCCCAGCTTAAGTTGTTGTATTCATATAATATGCAATTAATGTACAGATTTCCTCATAATTCTGGCAGCTAGTTCGTTAATAGCATTTGTCACATTTTTAATATTCCTCAGAGTGTTGTCTCTTTTGCAGGCAATGGAAGTACAGAACTGTACTCGAGATTAGGTCTGGAAAAAAACTGACATTGCGCTATTTAGTTTTATTGCAATATTTATATATTGTGATATGAATAAAATTTAAAATGATTCGTAAAGAATTCCTAATTTTGCGTTGATTGTGATGATTTTGTAGAGGACTGCATCTGCATAATATATAGTAAACTAATTAAGAAGCATAGATGAGTACAACAGAACAGAAGATACTGACTACTGGATTACTATACTAGAGAAACTCAATAATCAGATATAAAAAAAAAATACTGGATAGTCTGCATTGTATAAACAATTAAATAAAACGAATCTTTGTTAAAGCTACAAAATACATTCTTGTGCCCAAATGTTTTAACTTTGCTTAAAATCATACAGTCACAGGCCTTAAAGGGGCTGTATGTAAGTTTTTGACTCTTCTAAAGCATAAACAATTCATAATATGTTTGCAGATATTTAAGAAACTTGGTAAGTTTACTTTATTTTCAAGATCTGAGGTAAACTATCTGCTGCTGCTTTCAGTATTATGGCAATAAAGATCACGTAAAATGGCATTCAAACTCACATTATTAGCATTTAACACTAAATAAAGCACATGGGGTGTATACCTGAGGTGATCATTGTTATTGTTTTCTGTTGTTCAGCTGCAATAAATAGAAGCTGTATCTAAAATATAAATTTCAGGTGAAAAAAAACTTCTTTTAATATGGAAAATATCCCTTCTGTCGTGTACCGTTGCTTTTATTTTGAACATGATTTAAATCAGCCTTTAGGCTTGCTAGTCAGGCTCGCACCTGTTTATGCCATCAATCTGGCACCCTGCGCTTGCGTGTAGTCATCATAGGGGCCGAGTGAAAATGTGTTTTGAACCAGGAGTGCAATACCTAGTTCAACCACTGGGTGTCAAACTTACATATCACACCTTTAAAAACACATCCAAATTATTAAAATCTTTCACTTTATTAGGGTTAAACTTTGACTGCACAAATCATGTGCTCTGACCTGTGGTTCCTGGTTAATTATAAACCCAATTTGACATTGCAGATCTTGTGACTGCTCAAGAAGCGCATATTGGGATATTGATGCTGAAATGATATGGCCTACAAAAGATAATGTTTTATTTCATATATTTTTCTTTCTTAAAAAAATCTTATACTTTTAATTAATTCTGCTATTTTATGTGGTGGATGATGCTTTCAAATGACATTTTACGATTATTCAAAATGCCGTGGATGATGTTTGCTTTATCCATTAACGTTGGATGGCGCAGATTTGTGCACTGAGATTCAGTAACACATCTAATAACTTTAAAATGTTTTATACATATTTATGATTTTACAAGAGTAAGCCTCAATATTAGTTAATATATTTATTGGTTTAAAAAAGGAGTCTGCCTTGTTTGCCGAATCTAAAAACTTAATCGTCAACCAGTGAGTTCAAATCTTTCACTGAGGTAATCAGGGCATGCATGATTTATTCAGTGGTTTAGTAAAGCTGTTGTTTTTGCATTTCAGAAAAAAAAGAATCCCCATTAACACAAAGCAGACATTTTCAGATGCTGTTTGTGATGATGCATTAGCAGTTGAAGAAAACCCAGATGTCCTCTAAAAATCTGAATGAAAACCGACACAATCTACGCAGTGCGAGAGGGTCTTGAGAGTCATTTCTCATTTGCTTTACCGATCCCTTTTACTGGAATATACCGGATCATTATCCACTTCAAAATGGTCAGAGGAACAGAATAAGATATTTATAACCCAAGCCTACCTTTTCCTGCATGGTATTATCTGACTCTTGAAACACTGATGATATTGTGGAATTGATTGAAGCAGCTTCTCTGATATCAAGCTATTATTTTGTCACATATACTGCACTATATGTCAATAGCCCTTGCAGAGCTTTTCAAACCCATGACTTTGCAAAAACAATATTCTGTGGCTCTTTTGAATTGGGGTATTGAGCAAACACACTATTGGCTCAATGGCTCTTGTGTGTTTTAGCAGAGGGAAAGGGCCATTGGGTTGAGCTGTTTTATATGGTTTCTCAACAGCATAGCAGTTTTAAGGAGACTGGCAGGACAAATGGCCGTCCAAAATCTGGCTGCCCTCGAGCGGCCACTTTAGAGCAGAACTGACACACTATTCCAAAATGGAGATGTGACCCACTCACATTGGCCAACAAGTTAATCAGGCCCTTCTGCAGGAACTGGATCATGTCCTACTACTGGAGATTTAGAGACTCATTTGGCTTTAAGCATCAAACACTACTGTGAGGTCATTATGCAGTTACTCATAGCAACAGAGGTATTACATTTTGGACTTTTCCCAATTGTTTGGGGCCATTAAGACTTTTTACAGATTAAATTCATTCATTCATTAAAAAAAATCAATCATTTTGACCATTTAAAGTAATACAAATATGGCAATATGTGCATTTTTCTTTTCATGGAAAAAAAATAATGTTTAGAAAAAAGATTTTTTTTTGTATTGGCATAATTAAAAGCTTTTTATCCCATTAGTTCTACATACTGTACCTGTTCTGTTGTCCACTAATTGCCCCATTTGTATTTAAGCTTTGTGTTTTCCTCCAGTTCATGGCCAGTTATTGTTTTGTCAATGTTGTCTGCTATGTGTTTGCTCCTGAGATTTCCCTGGTGTTTTTCTTAATTAACACTTGTTTTTCACTTCTTTATTGTGCAGTCAATTATTAATTTAGTCATGTGACATGAATACACTTTGAATAAATATCTGTCAATTGCCAGTTGACCGTAGCTCATGATCCAAAGAAGAGTTTCAATTATTTGTGCTTTTTTTAATGAAGTCGTTGCTCCAACAACTTTTGGTTTGAAAATAAAAAATTGACAGTTTAATCAAATAACTTTGGAATTCTGCAGTTTGTGGAAGAACCAATGTAATAAAAGTATCTGTTTTTGAGAATTTGGAAAGATAAAGTAAATCTGATACTCTCATATATATATATATATATTAGGGCTGTCAGTTGATTAAAAAAATTAACTAATTAATCACACCTTTTTTTGTGATTAATCATGATTAATCACGAATAAAAAAAATCCAAAATGCAGGCATTGCAAATATGGAAATTGGAAAATAATAATAATACTAATA
>CAIGQZ010034880.1:472596-489830 GCA_903798205.1 Danio tinwini
ATATGTTTCTGTCTGTCTGTTTTTCCATCCATCCATCCATCCATCCATCCATCCATCCATCCATCCATTCATTCAAACTGTCTTTTTTCTATCCATCCATCCATCCATCCATCCATCCATCCATCCATTTTGTACTTTTATTCAGTTTTTTTATTTCTTACTGTCAGTTTTTTCTACCCATCCATCCACCCATGTCTGTTTAGTGTGCTTCTTTTCTTTTTCATAATGCTTATTTTTATTTTTATTATATTTAGTTTATTATGCTTGTCCATAGTTTTCTCTCTCTCTTTCTCTTTGTATTGTCCTATTTGTTCACTCATTCCTGTCATTGCCCTTTACTGCTTTTCTTATTCACTTTTAATATTTGTAATGCTTTTTTAGTATGCTTTTTCTCCCCATCCTTCTATGAAAATACAAAATCTACATAAATATTATTCATCAAATTCAACTTCTATTAAAGACATCAGCACACGGGTTCCTAAACAAATCAATGCCACAGCGAATAAATAAACATCAGTGTTCCTTTGAGAGGCCTAAATCTATGTATTCAACCACAGCTTAGTTCAGCATTTGAAAACCTCTTTACATATTCAGGTAAATAAAAGATTAGCCAATTTTTCACAGACTGAAACCATGTTGTAGAAGCACAAGGCTCATGAACAGGATTAACCTGCCGAGCCAACATTGTCTGGAAACCCTGCATACATTCTCTCTCGTTCTCTTGGCCTGATTTGTCATGGCTCACCGCAGGTGTTCGACTTCACATCGGCTGCCAAACTGGATGTTTACCAGAAAGGAACACTTTTTTTTTACTCCAGCAATAAGCACTCAAAATCCCTGACATTTCCCACAATCCACCGCAGTCATTTCAAGGATCATAGCGATGGATTCGGTGCTCCTTCCTGTCACAATATGGCAAATATAGCACATGCTTTGCACAAAGAAACAATTAAACAGACAGGTATCAAGTACTCTAATTTTAATCCAAAAAACAATTTCCTCACTCATGCTGAGATGATTTGGTTGGTTAGACCGAATTAGAAGCGACATGTCAAAGCATAGTGTTAATTTCCACACGAGAGCTGTAGAGAAATTATTGCGTCAGGAATGTTTTCAGGGAGAGGCAAATTGCATGTAGAGATGGCAACTGAGCTTGCTTGAGGCTGCCAATATGATTTAAATCTCGTCTTTATTTGTAGATCTTTCTATTGCAGACTTAAAAATTGAAAAACAATTTGAAAACGCTTGATTTTTTTTCAGAAATAATGTAATGTTCATTGTTAAAAAAATTGAATTTTTGTCATAGCTCTATGCTGAATAAATACAATTTCCACTGATGGATGGTTTGTTAGAACAGAATAAAAAATGTTGAGATACATCTGTTTGAAGATCTGTAATCTAAGGGTTCAAAAAATCTTAATATTGAAAAAATTACCTTTAAAGTCGTCCAAATTAAGCTCATAGCAATATATTACTTACCTAAATTAGGTTTAGATTTTTTACAGTGGTGAATTTACAACATAGATTCATAAAACATGATCTTTACATGTTATTATATATATTTTTTGGCATTTTGACAAGTTCAAAGTGTTTATATTTATATACCAATACAACATAGACTGGTTTTGTGGTCCAGGGTCATATTTTGGCAGTAAAGTATTTATAGGATACACGGCTGGGCGGAAGTGCGATATGCACGTCAATATAGCAACATTTTTTATGACACTGTATAACAATAATTAATATTTTTACAGTATTGTGACGGCTGGGTTTAAGGTTAGAGTAGGGGAAGACATAAAAAATACAATTTATTGGGTAATTTAATAAATAATATAAATCATTTTCGTTAATTTCCAGCCGCAACCATGTCTGATCTTCACCTCATTTTGCCATGTATTTGATGATTTATACATTTATGGAATCATTTACTCACCCATTACCAATTTCAACCTTTATGAATAAACACAAATAAAAAAGTTGGAAACCTGTAACCATTGATTTTTATAGTATTTGCTTTTCCTATATGGAAGTCAATAGCTATGTTTATACGCAAAAATATGAATAAACTTTATGAGCAAAACTGGAATATCACATAAAACACATGCGAATAACACAGCGTTTCCATCCAACTAGTCAAAGAAAACAAAATTGTTACTTTCTGATAACCTTGCACTAAATATTAACCGTAAAATCACATGAGTTTGTTAATGCGCATACTGGAATGTGTTCTGTAAAAGTGTTTCCATCGTAGTTTATGCACATCTTTTTTTATCATATAAAAAGTTTATCTTTTTTATCAGTTTTTTTTATTCTGTTTATCAAAAAGTGTATCTGCGAATTTTCAAAATGTATGCGCATCTTGGCATTTCCATCAATCTTTTTTTCATGCACAAATCAAAAATGCACATAAAATAGGTGGATGGAAACATAGCTACTGATTACAGGTTTTTAGCTTTCTTCAAAATATCTTCCTTTGTGTTCAACAGAAAAAAAAGAAAAACCATAATGGGTTGGGTAAGTAAAAATTGTATATATTTCTATTTTTGGATGAAGTATAAAACTATTTAGCGAAAAGAGATGACTTGACTTGATATGTTTGTGCTCTGTTCTGTTCTGTTCTATCTCTGAGGCTGAGCACATGCACAGAACCGCACGAGTTTTCTGTGATTTTAAAAACATGAATAGATCAAATACACTTTAATAAATCAAGCATGTCCCATGCTGCAAAATGCACAGCACATGATTTTACTGACTGCTAGAAAGGGGGGCGGGAGATGATGGAACAGTCATTTTATTTTTATTATTGTTTTTTCATAATCATTGGAGACCAAAAATTTTATCCAAATTAAATTTATATTAATTGCACAGCCCTACTGCAGAGCTTTCAATATCATTTTAATTAAAGTGAAAGTTCACCCAATTTTTTGTGAAGTTCATTTATAAACTAAATTCGAGAGGATTACATGCTTATGATTGCTTGCAGCCGCACACATTATTCAATTCATCATTCACCAATCAGATAATTCCTAAGCCACTACACTATAAAAAATGCAGGGTTCCACATAATTCATTCATGTTGTCCCAACACAAATCGATTAAGTTAACTTAACAATTTTAAGAAATTTTTGTGCATTGAACATTAAAAAAATAAGTTGTTCCAATGAAACCTCAAAAATTGTTTCAGCTCATTTTAATTATGTAGTTTGAACAAGTAAAAAAAAGGTTTTTTTGAGTGTGTAAATACCCTAAGTTCCATATAACAGCCATCTTCGTTTTGAAGAATTCCTCCTTCCACCCCTACTCCTCCTCCTTTCCTAGATGGGTTAGCACTGTTGCCTCACAGCAAGAATGTCATTAGTCCTAGTCCTTACCAAGCTAGTCAATGTTTCTGTGTGGAGTTTACACTTTCCCCCCTGTGCTCACATTTTCCTTCCACCATCCAAAAAACATGCAATTTAAGTTAATTGACTAATCCAAATCGGCACCATAGACATGCTCCTAGTAAGTAGTTATCTCCTAAGAGCAATCACTATCCCTTCGTTAGCTACTACAGCAGGGGAGTTCTCGAGATCTACCTGAACTCAAACCTCTCGCCTTGCAAACGGGAGAGAGCTCTGGACTCGAGGATCTTATGAGCTCAGGGCTCTGTCCCGGGACAGCATGCCAAACAAGCTTTATAATCAATCATCAGCTAAGTGTGACATTTTTTTTCTTCTTTTAAACACAAAATCTGTACCCTGTTCAGTGCTGAACTGGTGAACAACTCTAGCTGCAGGGTTGAACTAACTGACCATTGAGATTCTCCCTATTGTCCTCTTCTCTCATACATTAGTTTTTTTTGTCTTTCCATAGGACTTGACAATAGTTAGTGACAGTGTAAATATGCAATATTCCAGAAATCATACATTTCATAGACTCTTCCACGCATTCTTTCACACACAACCTTGCTTTCTATCATTATTATGCTTTTTTTAGTAATTGTAATTTCTTACATTTTCATTTCCTCTTTAACTACTCCTTTCCAAATTCACAACTCAGTTTAGAGATGTATATTCAATGCCTATAACACTCACACACTAACACCTCACATGATTACATACATATATTTAATCTCAGTTTGTGCTTTTGTTTTGTACTTTTTTAATGTCTATTGTTAACCCCTTCGGACCCTGTGTCCTTTTCATATAATTTAAAGCCTACAGTCCATGAGAGTGGATGACTGTCATCCAATCAAATGGCAGTAAGGCTCGGCATGTTGTAATTTGAATAAAATCCACTACACTGAAAAGCAGCATGGCATCACTTCACTCCAGACACAGACGTAAGCCACATTTACAATGTTTTTTTTTTTTTTCTGATTTATTGATATGTTTGCCAATATTTCATAGATTGTATGTAAGAAAGAGGGATTGCACTTACTAATTAAAGTTTAAAATCTTTTGTAACATTGCAATCTTTAGATAAAGGGATGTCGGTCCATTAGGATGTACAATGGGTTCAAAATATGTTACTGTAAGCAAATCTCTAGTAATGCTGATTAAACTTTTTTTAAATAAAAAAATATATTGATGTACTAATTCATAGCTGAAGCAATTTCTTATGCAGAATATACAGATATTGACGTTCTTGAGCACATAGCAGATGAAAATGATAAGTGATAAGGAAGATAAAGTTTGTTATAAACAAGGTGCAATCTATGCTACAAAATCCTCAAAATTAAAATAAAAAATAAATAAATAAATAAATAAATTTCAAGATTATACCAGCAATCATGTATGTTTTTTTTTGTATTTTATGTTGGTAAAAGGTTTGGGAAGTACAACTGTTCTGACCTGATGTCCATTAAAAGGGACAAAAAGTATATATACCTAAAGGGTGTTGAATTATTATTATAATTTGGTCATTTATAGGAGCCTCAAATACTGTAAAAACACTGAAAAAAATGAATCAAAGATGATTCCCTGGATTTACTATATTGTTTTAAGTTACGTGGTTGTAAACAATTTATTTGGGCTGAATTTAAACAAAGAAATTAAGCTAAATGTTACTACATTTAATTTGTTTGTTTAAATTCAACACATAATTTAAATTTTCTGAAACTTGGAACACAATTCGTGACTGTATACTTTAGCTTTGTTGAAAAGCAGTTAATAATAATAATAATAATAATAATAATAATAATAAATCATATATTTAAAATGACCAACTTATCTTGCAATCGCTGAAGGGGTCATCTGGCCTTCGTGTAAACAACTTCCATCATTCCGTCATTTAAAACGGGAAAGTTAATCTGTCTCATAAACAATTTCTTCAATAATTAATGAATTTACCACCATGTGTCAGATTAACAACAATAACCGGGAGGATTCTAAAAGTCTCCAGTGTTCTCTTTTAAAATATCTAATTCACATTTTAAATACTGTTCCTCGTTATATGTAAATGATGATACATGCTTAGAAAACTATTATTTTATTCCTGTTAGAATTTAGAACTTCAATAGGACTGAGCAATAAGTTTAGGAAAGTGTAAGTTGTTCTCTAATTTTGATCTCCACTGCACATTAGATCCTGCTACTGTGCTGAGTTTTCATTTACAGAAATTCATTTCGAGTTTAGGAGATGGTGAATTTAGTTTCTTGCTCCCTGAAGCATATTCCTTAATGCATCATTAGTCTCAGTGGAAGCGACTATGCGGGATGACAGCTGCACTAATGGCTGTTTTCTGCTGTCCGGATACAATAGGAGCTACTGCTCGAGCCTCTAAATATTGTGTGAAGTTTCTGGAAAACAGCTGCACAAACATATGAAAACAGAAAATTGGTTTCCATGATTCTGGGGGAAAACAAAAAAAGAAAACAGTAAAATGACACGTGCATTGTGTGGCATACAATTAGCTTAAAGTGCTCATTACAAATAACAGAAGTAGCCTACTGTTGACTAGTTTTTGAGAACTACTGGCTGCTGTCATTTTTAGATTAGATTAGATTAGATTCAACTTTATTGTCATCACACATGTACAAGTACAAGGAAACGAAATGCAGTTTAGGTCTAACCAGGAGTGCAATAGCAGCAAGTGCAGAATACAGGTATAAGTTATAAAGTGCAGTTATAGAAAAACTATGGTGATATTTACAAATGGATGTACTATCAACATTATATACAGGTTGTGTTAGCTATGAACAGAGATTTACAATAGATGAATAAATGTACAGGTTGCTATTAATAATCAGAAGTGTGCAGATAGATAAACATAATTACAAATGTATATGTAATTATGCACATGTACATATTTACAAATGTACATGTGCAGTAGGTGTGTACAGTTCAAATAAATGAATCAGTGCAATGAATATGTGCAATTTTTAAATGTGCAAATGTTAAGTAGTGCAGTGATTATGATGAGTCTGAGTTATGAGGAGAGGAGAGTGGGGTGTATTAGGGGGGCAAAAAGTCAGTGGGGAGCAGAGTTCAAGAGGGAGACAGCTCTGGGGAAGAAGCTGTTCTTTAGTCTGCTGGTTTTTGTCCGGGGGAGCCTGAAGCGCCTGCCAGAAGGCAGGAGAGAAAACAGTCTGTGAGCAGGGTGAGAGGGATCTTTAAGAATACTGCGTGCTCGGCGCAGACAGTGTTTCCTCTGGATGTCCTCTATGGCTGGCAGAGTGGTCCCTGTGATGCGTTGGGCAGTTTTCACCACCCGCTGCAGTGCCTTACGCTCCGCAACAGAGCAGCTTCCATACCAGACTGTGACACAGTTCGTCAGGATGCTTTCTATTGTGCAGCGGTAGAAGTTCACCAAGACGGCTGATGACAGCTGGTTCTTCTTAAGTTGCCTTAAGAAAAATAGGCGCTGGTGAGCCTTCTTGACCAGGCTGGAGGTGTTGGTGGTCCAGGAAAGGTCCTTGGAGATGTGGGTCCCCAGGAACTTGAAGGATGATACAGGCTCGACGGCCATCTCATTGATGTAGATGGGATCATGTGAGCCTGTTCGTCCCTTCCTGAAGTCCACAATGAGCTCCTTGGTCTTGTCGGTGTTAAGGAGCAGATTATTGTTGGTGCACCACGTGGCCAGATGCTGTATCTCCTCCCTGTAGGCAGTCTCATCATTGTTGCTGATTAGACCAATCACTGTGGTGTCATCTGCAAATTTGATGATGGTGTTGGATCTGTTCACAGGCCTACAGTCGATGGTGAAAAGGGAGTAGAGGAAAGGGCTCAGCACACAGCCCTGTGGTACACCAGTGTTGAGTGTGACGGTGGTGGAGCAAATGTGGTCTGATCTAACATTCTGAGGTCTGTTAGTCAGAAAGTCCATAACCCAGTTACAGAGAGACGTGTCTATATCCAGGTCTCTAAGTTTGATCATTAACTTAGAGGGTATGACAGTGTTGAATGCTGAGCTGAAGTCAACAAACAGCATTCGTGCGTATGTGTTTTTATTGTCCAGGTGTGTGAGTACAGAGTGCAGTGCTATGGAGACTGCATCTTCTGTGCTCCTGTTGCCACGGTAGGCAAACTGATGTGGGTCCAGTGTGGATGGCAGAGAGTCTTTCATATGTGCCAGGACCAACCGCTCGAAGCACTTCATGATGATGGGTGTGAGTGCTACCGGGCGGTAGTCATTCAGGCATGTTGGGCTGGAGTGTTTCGGCACTGGCACAATAGAGGTGGTTTTAAAGCATGTTGGGACAGCTGCTAGGTTAAGGGACAGGTTGAAAATGTCTGTGAATACCCCAGCGAGCTGTTCTGCACATGCTTTGAGGACACGCCCAGGAATACCGTCTGGTCCAGCAGCCTTACGCACATTGATCCGACTCAGTGCAGTGTAGACTTCTGAGGAGGTGAGTGTAATGGGTGAGTGGTCGGTTGAGGAAGTGATCCTGATGTAGGGTTCATTATTGTCTCTTTCAAAGCGGGCATAAAAGTCATTAAGCTCGTTCAGGAAGGAGACATTTGTGGCTGTGGGTGTGGAATGGCTGGGTTTGTAGTTGCTGATGGCCTGTATGCCCTGCCACATGCGCCGAGGATCAGAGTTGGAAAAGTGCTCCTCTAGCTTTAGCTTGTAGCAGTGCTTGGCCTTTTTGATGCCCCTCTTCAGATTAGCCCTGGAAGTGCTGTAGGCCTGTGCATCCCCTGATCTGAAGGCAGTGTTGCGTGCCTTCAGCAGGAGGCGCACCTCCTTGTTCATCCATGGCTTTTGATTTGGGTATGTGGTGATCTGTTTCTGGGTTGTTACACTGTCAATGGTGGTGTTGATGTATTCCAGAACAGAGGAAGTGTAGCTGTTAATGTCTGTGTGAGAGCCACATGTGGCCTGGGAAGCAAACATACTCCAGTCTGTGTGTTGAAACCTGTCCTGGAGTGTGGAGTCTACCCCCGCTGGCCACACTTTGATGGTCCTCACTGATGGCTTCACACGGTTGATGAGGGGTGAGTATCGGGGGGTGAGGAACAAAGAAAGGTGATCTGATTGACCCAGGTGGGGGAGGGGGGTAACAGCATAGGCTTCAGCCATGTTTGTGTATACCTGGTCCAAAGTCTTGTTTCCCCGTGTGTGACAGAAAATGTTTTGATGGAATTTGGGGAGCACTGTCTTTAAGTTTGAGTGATTAAAATCCCCCGCAACAATAAAAGCAGCCTTCGGGTGAGCAGTCTGTTGTTTGCTGATGGCTGCATGAAGTTCATTCATAGCAAGCTTTGCATCAGCATCGGGTGGAATGTAAGCAGCGATTATAAAGGTGGAGGTGAACTCCCGTGGCAAATAAAACGGTCTGCATTTGACCATCAGAAATTCCAGGTTAACAGAGCAATGTCTCCCAACGATGACAGAGTTTGTGCACCACGCTTTGTTAATATAAATGCATAATCCTCCGCCTCGGGTCTTACCGGAGTCATCCGCCGCTCTGTCTGCTCGGAATGTCTGATGCTCAGTTAAAGATACAGCGTTGTCTGGTATCCCGCTGTTTAGCCATGTTTCTGTGAAAATCATGACATTACAGTTCCATAATCTTTTGCTGTGGTTGATGCGCAGTCTAATCTCATCCATTTTGTTCACCAGGGACCGTACATTGGCGAGGAAGATGCTGGGTAAAGAGAGCCGGTGTGGTGTTAGCTTTAGCTTAGCTCTTAGCCCGCCGCGCTTCCCCCGCCTTTGTTTACGTTCCCGTCGCCGTCTCCGAGCACTTCTGCCCGGCCGGACAGAGCGCTCAGCATCGGGTGTCCTGGCGATCTCTGGGATGAGTCGTAGATTGCTGATAAAACTGTCCGGAATGCACAAACCAATATCCAAGATCTCCTGTCGGGTGTACGATGTAAAGGCATTACTGTTCTGCACGAACAGACCCGAAATGAGCAGGAAAAATACTGCAAAATTGCAGAAACTGGAGAGACGCCGAGCCTCGCGTTGTGTACGCGCCGCCATCTTGGTCACCGATTTTACTGGGTGTGGTGATAAAAAATGTATCAATAATAATTTTGTAACTTAAAATGCATATTTAAATATTCGGTACAATTTGTTGCAGGCTAAATTTAGAGGCTGATTAATTTTATAAACAACAGTAATATGCAAAATCTATTTATATATTTATTTATTTGCATATTCTAAAATATGTTTGTAAATATCGTTTACACATTCATGTCATTTTTGGTGACCTGAAAAATTAAGTTTTCAGAGTGCAGTTAAACTGAATATCATATTTCCCAGCAGGCACAGGACATTAACATGACATAAGATTGACGTTGTACCCCAACATAGTTGGGACGCAGCACTTTGATTCAAAATGAAAATTAAGTTGAAGTTAAAATCCAAGGTCAAGCTGACGTCAATGTCTAACATCCAACCTAAAATCAACCAGCAAATTTGAATGTAATCACTCGATTAAATGGATATTATCAGTGGTTATCAGCTGATAGAAATGGGCATGTAGGGGCCTTCTGCGCCTACTGGTTAGCTCAGAAGGCTGTTATCATCCATTCTCATGGTTAATTAGCTATAGATCACATACATCTGTGGGCAGAAGTTAATGTGAATTATTTATATTATTTATTAAATTTCCCATTAATTGTATATTAGTAATGTCTACCCCTACCCCAACCCTAAACCTAACTGTCACAGTAATGTAAAAGCAGATCTAGATCTGGAGTCTTCTCTATTAGTATAGCTGATTAATCATGTGGATGGATGATAACAGCATTCTGATTCTACCAGTAGGCACAGAAAGCCTCTACTGGCCCATATCTATCAGCTGATAACCACTGATAATGCCCATTCAATCTAGTGATAACATTTGAAATGGGTGAAATCAACCAAATATCAACGACTAATGATGTTACAGCTTGACGTTGTGTGGACGTTACCATAATGTCTATCTGACGTTGCATTGTGGTTGCCATACCTTAAAAACAAATGCCAGTATTTCACATCAATATGATGTTGGTTTAAGATGTTGACTCGACTTTGGATTTTGATCACTTTCCAACACAACCTAAAATCAACAAAATATCAACGTCATTTCATTATTGGACGTCAAAATAATGTCTTTAGATGCTGGCTAAACATAGAATTTTGGTCACCTGATGTGACAACCTAAATCTAACCTTATATTAACATCTTTTGACGTTGTGTGCCTGCTGGGTTTGTGATGTGTAAACAAGCTTTATAGTTTTATATGGTAACCTGCAACCTTTAAAAAATTTGAGCTTTGTGGCATTCAGCATTATTATACAAGTGCATTGTTTTAAGCTTGCCAAAGTAATCTAATTTTGGAGATTTTAGACATGGAGTAAATAATACCTGCATCTATAACACATTCAAAAATATCTACTGCGTATCCAACACTGAAAAAAAAAAACAGATCAGAAAATAGAAGGTAATGGAATTGATTATGAAGCGAGCCAGATTCAAAACTGTATCCTTATTAGCACAAGCGCTCTAATGTGTCACGAGAGCATACTCCAACAGAAATCATAATCGTATTTAATTGAGTATGAGGCTTATTGGTCCATAGATCGACAATCCATCTCAATTAGTCTCAGAAACATTCCGTCTTTGTTATTTCTGACACACAATTTCAAGGGAGAAAACACCATCTATTATTCAGCTTTGAGAATATTCATTCTAAACATATGCAGAGCAGAGGTGTTTGTTTGGCTGGCTGGCTGGTTGGGGGGGAAAGTGGGTCCCTGAATGAAATAAACATTTTAATTACAGAGAAAAACAACAGGGGGCACATTTTTCTCCCCCCATCGATATGTCACAAAAAGCACATCTCCTCCATCTTTCTTCCTCTGTTCTGCTTGAACAAATAGCAGCTGTACACCTCTGTTTAAAGAGGAAAAACCTCACAAGGCACATTCTGGAAGAATAGCTGCTGCTGCTGGAACAGTCTTGAGATTGTGATTCAGTGCGAGACGGCTTCAAACAGGAACTGGATCCTTTGAGATGTTTCCTAAATATGGCTCCAGGCTTAAAGACATCTGACTAAATCTATGTACCATAAATACTTGCAATGCCAACTACAAAATGCACCTTAAATTCAACATTCCAATGTATCAACTCTACAACATTCATATTCTGTTCATATCCTCAAGGATCTAAGAAGCATTTCTTCAGGTGCAGCCGCATGGCCATTAAACTCAATTTGAACCGTATGTTAAGCCAGGATGGAAGCATGTCACTTTCTCGTTCACAAAATCTCGCATATGGCAATGTGAAAATTGATTTTAGATTATATATAAACAACAAAAATGGAGGAAGGATTTGCAGTTGTATTGATTTGCATATAATGGTAGAGGAAATATATATATATATATATATATATATATATATATATATATAAACTGCTGGTGTGTTATCGATAACTGGGCTATTGTTGGACTGAGTGTGAAGTGAAAATGCACACCAAATGCATTGCAAACAGAACATGATTATAAACAGAACATTCATTCATTCATTCATTTTCTTTTTGGCTTACTCTCTTTATTAATCTGGGGTTGCCGCAACGGAAGGAACTTCAAACTTTTCCAGCATATGTTTTATGCAACACTGCAGCCTATCACTGGAAAACATCCATACACTCTTATTGACACACATACACTATGGACAATTTAGTTTATCCAATTCACCTATAGCTTATGTCTTTGGACTGTGGGGGAAATCAGAGCACCCGGAGGAAACCCACGCGAACATGAGGAGAACATGCAAACTCCACACAAAAAAGCCAACTGACCCAGTCGAGTCTCGAACCAGTAACCTTCTTGCTGTGAGATGAACATGCTACCCACTGCGCCACCATGCAGCCCTAAACATGATATATGAACCTTAAAGTATATAGCAACGATTCCCACTTGCATTGCATCTATTGTGGACAAGATGTGGTTACACATTACCCTAAGGTGGCAATAAAATAATATTATTATTGAATGTTTTAAGTAAACAAAAAGAAATATAAAGACAAATATAAAGAATTATGAAAAAATATATAGCTAGCATTTGACAAAGGACCGCTTCCAGAATCTCTCCCAGTTCAGTGCTGGATTCGGCTAAAAGTCCTCCAACCAGTCCAACCTGTAAGTGTTTTTATTTGTTAAAATCAATCTATTACATGCACAGTTTTTAGGGTTAACGGTGTGTCGTAGCAATGATGTAAACAAGGATGTAAACAATGGGAAATGCTGTTTAGCACTGTTAACAATTTAGCTACAAATTCATATTTATCAGTAAACACACACAATCTTCACCAGCGCTGCAGTGTCTCTCTATGCGGATGATTTCCGTGTGTTCTACATCTTAAATAATGAACACTCAAAAGATATGTAAACATTTCATATTACTTACACATGCTTATTCCAAATATATGTGAAAGACACTTGTCAGATTGTATTTTAGAAAGCAGGCATGAGGTTCAGCTGTGTCCTCTGTGTCATTTTCTGTCTGATTCAGGCACAAACTGATACGGCTAACAGCTACTCTGACTGACAGTGTTTGTTTATACAGCACAAAAACTTGTGCTTGAAGGTGCGTGATGCTTTTCCTGGTGCAGCCCATTTGCAAATCACAGCACATTATGTTAGCTGACCAATCAGAGCATCATGAGGGTGGGCCTTTCGGAGGAACTAGGAAATATGACAGTCATTTTCATGTTAGCTGAGTAGCAGTATATATTCAAAGTAAGATATATATAAAAAAAAAAAAACGTGATTTTCTATAAGTGAAGTGTGAGCACACATTGCTTTGTATCTTATAAACACAATCAAGCCTTAAAAACACACTCTGGACCACCTCTTTAATAAATAATTTAGTTGAAGCACTTTGGTCGTTGTTTATTTATGTTAAATTGTCTTAGAATCACGAGTCGTTTTTAAGTAGGGACCCTAACATAATTGGGAGCTCATCCACTTCTCTTTATAATCTGTTTCACTTTGTTCTTTTTCGATACCAAACTTTTGATTTGACTTTAGGAAATGATACATAACATAATAGTGGTTTGGTAGTCATGGTAAATTCTGCGGGACATAGTTTTGCTTCATAGGGAATCCTGCGTAACGTGTCTCACCAGAGCGTGTGCATGTTTGTGAACATTGTGTTTTTTTTTTTACTTTGTTTTCAACACGGTTGCATGGTGAAGCTTGCTGGAAATGCAGGTAAGCAAAGTGTTTTGCGTACTGTAAATTGACATTTAGCGGCTTTGCAAAAATAAGTTTAAACTTAAAATGTATAAATACGCAGGTTTAAGAAAAGCTAAACAAGACACAGGTGAACATAATCTGAAAACATGAAAACACTACATATAAGCGCAAAGAAAGCGTATGAAATCAAACACTAAATGGGACAATGATGTAGCTTTCTGAAAACACATTTGGAAATCTGAACTCAGCTATGTATGCGGAGTTATGCTAAAATTATTGCATATACTCTTATTTATGAAATAGCAGATGAAAGAAAAAAATGTTTCAATGTTTTTCCCTAACCAAAGTTTGCTTAAATGTTTGCTGAAATATAATTCTTCCTTACCTAATTTTATTTCCAAAGGGTTGCTAAAACTGATTAAATAAATAAATAAAAAAATAAATATAAAATTTTATTTTATTTAATATTTTTATTTTATATATATATATATATATATATATATATATATATATATATATATAAAATTTGATTAAATTTTATATTTAAATTTATTATTTTATTTTAATTTCATTAGCTTTGACATTATTTTCTGTTGTGCTTTTTCATCTTTTCATTGTTTCATTTCTTTACCCAACACACACCTGAAGACTGTCCAACTGGAAACCCCTTCAAAAATGCACTGTACCTTAGCAGCTGTGACTTCAGTCTGAGGAACTTAAAGCATGAGAGGATGGCGAGCACTTTCAGTACAATTTATACAGTATAGTGCATACTCTGCTTAGTTGCGTAATTCTGTAGTGCGTGTGAAAGAAACAGTTCAAAATGTCATTAATGAGGAAGCCACACAGGATGACACACAGAGTCGCTGCCGTTGAAACTTCAGATATCATAAATTTGAAAAGTTACAAAATTCTAGTTTTAGTTGTGCTCCATAATTCATCAATAGCAGGGCCGCTTCTAAAAGCTTCAATAATGCATTCTTCTAGCATGGCGCAGCAGTTCACTGTGATGTTTCTACTTTGTATCATGAATTATCCTGAACTAGAACTGCCTCTCTTTATTAAAAGGCTTGGGAAAAAAAACGAACATCGAAATGCCTCCTGCACAGGGTGAAACAGGTGAAATATTAATGTGAAGGTTATATATACACACCATGAAAAAATCATTGGGGCCTAATGAAACCCTACTTATGCTTTTTTTCTCTAATCACTTCAGACAAGCCAGACTATCCTCCTATTGCACTGTTATTATTCATGTATATGAATAATAACTTAATGTGTGGGAGCTCTATGTGGGAGCTGTTAGTAAAGGAGCAAAATACTGACTAGAATACAATGCAGCTGCAAGCATCAATAATAAAAATGTGCTGTAATATTTGTGAAGATTGATTTATTGTTCCATTCTTTTCCTGCTGTATGTAAAGAAATAATAGCTTGGGATTCACTGTATCCTGAAAAAACCCGCTCGTACTGAATTATGCATGTTTATTTCAACATGGGAAACATGCAGGTTGTGCATGTGCCCTATGAGAGAGATTTGTGCAGAGATGCTATACGAAATATACAATTACAGATGTTCAGTTATACACAGTCAATAACCGTGTGCTCATATACAGTATTTATGGCAACCTACGCTTTACACTCTGCTTCTGCATAATATATACACTCTAATACATACAAAACTCTAGGAAATGTAGAATAATAATTTTTCCTCAGAGTGAATTGATATTACACTGATATAACAGCATGTCTCACAATGTAACTTAAAGTAGTGTTACTTTATATATGCAGCTTATCTTGATAACTGTAACTTTATAGCTCATAATGCAACATTTTGACTCTAAGGGCCCTATCATAAACCCTGCACAATAAAGCACAAGACGTGTTTGGCATGATTTGATGCTATTTTCACACCAGCGCAACCCTAATTTTCACGTTTTGCACCATGTTGTTTAAACAGCAAATCCATTTGTGCCAGTTTGTAGCAAAGAGTGTATTTTTCCCTCCTTAAAGGGCTCTATTTTAACAATCTAGGCGCAACGACTAAAGCAAATGGCGCAAAAGCATTAAAGGCGTGTCTGAATCCACTTTTGCTATTTTAAGGATGGAAAAATACACTCTGCGGCCGGCACATGGTCTAACAGGGTTGTGCTTGTTCTCTTAATGAGTTATGGTAATGTTTTGAGCATAACATGCAATAAACCAATCAGAGTCTCATCTCCCATTCCCTTTAAGATTCAGCTGTGTCGAGCCATGTCACATTTGCTATTTGCATGGTGGAATTTGTAAGTGAAAAACTGAATGCTTCACCAGTGAGAAAACAGTTAAACAGGCCATCTGCAGCGTGAGGATAAAGAATGAGCCTCCTCCATTCGGCCTCTTTACTTTCACTTTCTCTTTACTTTTACTCAGTACTTTACTCCTTTACTTTTGTGGATAAGGAAACGGTGTTGGAAGCATTCCACTGAAGACATCCATTAGCCTAACATATTTAATTGCGTTTGTGATTTAAAAAAAAAAAAACTATTTCTAAATTCAGTTGTAATTTCCAGCAAATGAATAAATGAACAATAATAACAAAGTGTGGTAAAAAAACAGAGTTATATCCAAACACGATGCATTCGTCTCCAAAACCTGACGGATTGTAAAATCTAAACATGTTTTTATTAAAACAAATATAAATATGCATATAATAAATAATATTGCTAATAGTAATAACATTATACAAATGCAAATTGTCATAAAAAACTGATAAAAGCCTCCCGGGGTGAAGGTTGTATTTTTTTATCTTTAGGAAGAAAATAATAATTTTTGTAAACACATTTTTGCAAAATATATAAAAATATTTGTGTGTTGCTGTACAGTACATCCTGTGTATATTAAGCAATGTGTAAGCATTTGAACGAACTTAGTCGCATAACTAATTAACTCTGCGGTAGACTTTAGACCAGCTTCTAGCTGGTCAATGGTGTGGTCTATTTCAGTTCCTCAAAATACTGTAACAATGAGCCAACAATGCACCTTAACACACCTCTATTTTAAACCAGCACACTCACGAGTGCACAAAGTGGTACAAATGGATTTGCTATTTAAACATCATGTTGCAAAACATGAAAATTAGGGTTGCGCTGGTCTGAATATAGCAACAAATCGCATCAAACACGTCTTGTGCCTTATTGCACCGGGTGATTGATAGACCCCAAAATAGAAAAAGTGGATTGGGACTTTCTCCTAATGCTTTTTGCGCCATGCACTTCAGACTTTGCGCCTAGATCATTAATAGAGCCCTCCATCTTTCAAATGGTCAGAAATGGTCTCTTAAATTTTAAAGTATGATTATAAATCATAGGGTAACTTTAAATTGCTTAAATTTAGCATTTCCTCTTATACATTTGAAGATAAAATAGTTTGCCCTCTTGTGAAATGTTTTTTTTATTTTTTAAATGTTTCATAAGTGCTGTTTAAAAGAGACAATTTCTTTTGTCTTTGCAACTATCACAGTACATAATTTTTACTAGTTATTTTGCAAGATACTACATTATTGTTCAGCTTAAAATGTAATTTAATGGCTAGTTAAGTTAATTAGGGAAGTCAAGTGGCTTGTACTGTAGCTAA
>CAIGQZ010034880.1:496515-510776 GCA_903798205.1 Danio tinwini
TCTGTCTATTTATTCCTTAATGTTTGGAAAACTTGAAAACTGATATTCCATGTCATGATTGTAGCGTAACTGACAGTACCTATGTTTCCATCCAAAGATACAAATTTAATTTATGCGCAAAACAGGAATAGAAATCCTTTACTTTTTTTTATTTTAACAGATTTGTGTGTGTTGAGCATCAATTAAGTCAACATTAGCACCTGTTAGCTTTACAGTTTTTCTCCATTAGTTTGGCTCATTTCTTGAAACAGAAATTACATTTTCAAAATTCTAAGATCATTTGGCAAAACAGTGTTACAGTTTAGCACAATACTATAGCTCACTTGCAAAAGCTCATATCTCTCCAAAAACAGTTCACTCATGCATCAAAACTAAATTCCTTTCCCATATAAAAAGTCAGTGCCACAAAAATGGCAAATATCCTTCTCAATTGCTTTGGCACATTTCTTGAAACAGACCGGACATTCTCAACACTCTTGGTGCTTTTACCAAAATAATGTGGATGGTTCAGCACAACACCATGGTTCACCTGCAAAAACTCATACCTTTCCCAAAACATTTCACTCATGTGTCAAAACTAAATTTCCTTCTCATTTAAACAGTCAGTGCCCCCAAAATGTTTCGTCCCTTTGGCATTGTGTAAGCACTGCAAGTCAAAATGTTTAGATGTTTTGTCACTATGGCAAAGGACCACTAAAATATCCCTCATGTCCGTCTTACAGTTTTAGCCCAGTCCTTCATTGACAATGGTTACTGGACTGTTTTTGTCTAGCTAACAGAATAAAATTGTGTATAAAACTAAAAAAAAGAAATAGGATTTTAGGGTAAGAGTAGCCTCCAAGGTTTGACGTCACACATTCCACTCATACTGCCAAGGAAATGGTAGCTTCTTTTTTTATAGTAATGATCAAACACACACAAAGTAACGTCCATATATCAGAGGAAAAAGAAACTGTATGCAGTATAATAAACTGTAATATAAACACACAAACAAAAAAACTAGAGTGCTATAAATAAAGCTGGAGTTTCATAACAGTTCTTCACTGCCCGCCGTCCGCACCCTCCTGACCATCCACACGCTGCAGTCTGTGTGGCCACAGATTCTCGTCCACATCACAGCGTATATTCTCCCTTGCGATGCAACGAGGGAAGAAACGGCGTAAATGTCGCAACCATCCCTTACAATGATCTCCTGTTATATCTTCACATGCAGCATCCATTGCATGGAGCAGGGACCTCTGATCTTGAGCTTGATGCTCATACACTCTCCACCTTCAAGCGGAGAAAAACTCCTCAATGGGATTGAGGAAAGGAGAGTAAGGTGGTAGGAACACCATGACCATCCTTGGATGGGTTGTAAACCAGGCCCTGATGAGCGGGCCACGGTGGAAATTCACTATGTCCCATACAATGACATATTGTGGTAAGTGAGGCCCTACTAGCCCTCTCTCATTTTCAGGGATCAAATAAAAAATGAAGATGGTCCAAGAAGATGAGGAGCTTCTATGTATTGTATGGGCCAAGACTGGGCATGTGAGTGGCCACACCATTCTCAGATATGGCAGCACACATAGTTATATTGAACCCTCTCTTGCCTGGGACATTCACTGTGGCCCTGTGGCCAATAATATTACGGCCACGTCTTCGTCCCTTGGCCAGGTTGAAGCCAGCTTCATCCACAAACATAAGGATGTTAGGGGTCTCGTTTCCTTCCAATGCCATTATTCTCTACAATAGTGGCAAAAAAAAATCTAATCAAACATACAGAAGAGTCATACACTACAGTTACAGACAATTACATAGGAATGGTCTACGTTCTCCAAAAGTTCAATATACTACAGACCACTACTCCAGTGGTTCCAAACCTGGGGTACATGCACCTCTGTGCAGATGTAGTACAGGGGGTATTTAACAGAAAGGGAAGGGGGGGAAATGATAGACTTACTGAAATGTTACAGTAAAACCCACAGTATTAGATTTACATGGGAGGCCCTAATTGCAGCTCTTTAACCCTTTTTCTTATTTTATGTTATATTCCTCAAAATAAGGATTATACTGATAATCGCATCATATAGTATGCTGCAGTTTTTAAGCAAAATGTGGAAGTCAGATAAATCAAATACTTTTATCCTGGATGACCTGGATACACAAATCAGTTAAAGTGGGTACTGAAGCCAAAAAAGTTTGGGAACCATTGGTTAATTGTAAATAGGTTACAATGATCGACAACCAGTAACTGACTTACATGTACATACTGGTACCGCAGCTCTTTCACTCTATCAGATTTCCTCACAAATGGTATCCTGTAGATTTGTTTCATTGTCATCTCATGCTTCTTTAATGTCTGGGCAATTGTGGAGATACTTATAAAGTTGACATTTTGGAATATGGCATTATATTGTAGGATTGCAGTGCGGATCTGTCTCAATGTAATGCCATTATTTGCCATCACCATGTCACAGATCTCTTGTTCTTGTTGTTCATTGAGAAGTTGTCCTTGGCCACCCATGCAAGGTTATCGTCCAATCCTAGATATAAAATTCAATGGACACTTCATTCGTACTGTATACCTTATGTATTCCTCACAGAATGAGTTACCTATGTAATTGTATTGTTGTTTTACACACAAGCACACACAGTGTGCAGTGTCCTGTCCTATACAACATATAATTCCAACATTTACTGACTACACACCTGTTTTCCCTATGAAAGGTTTGGATTATGGAGGAGACTGTAGAGCGAGGCACATTAGGCTGCACTCGGCGACCTGCCTCCGCCATTGTGAGGCCATGGTTGATGACATGGTCTATAACTGTGGCCCGAATTTCACCCGGGACAGCACAGTGTTCGTCTTCATGCACCACGCCCTCTTCCACCTATTCCACCACTATGCACCCTTACTCCTCTTCCTCCTCTTCCTCGAGCAGGCAGCTGCCCTTGTTCATTACTTGGCCAGGTGCCTCCATGTTCCAAAATAGTACTGGTCCTGCATGGTCAAGCTCCTTATATACATATTTGGCAGCATTCACAGTCATGGGCAGCACCTGTCAGGTAATTTAATATACTGTTTGATTGGTCATCTGAGATGTGTGAAACTCCTCCTTCATTAGTCAAGTTCTAGTTTCACCTAACTGTCAATTGTTGTAATAATTGTAATCAAATGTTCCAAGGATTCACCTACTGTATGATATTTATGGTATTATGGTCTTGACTAATTTTGACAACTGAACAGACTATTGTGCATGTAATGACATATACAATGAAATGACGCTGACACATTTTGGAGAGAACAACCATTAGACTGAGAATTAATCAGTTTAGATCAACAAGCTCTATTCACTTGGAAATTGTGCTAAATGTAGGCTACCTGTACTTAATCATTTGTTAAGATGTACTTAGACATTTGCAATTTGATGAAATGAATGCGAAATTCAATTCTGTTGCGAGCAATTGCCAAGTGGTTTGGAGGTTTGTCCATGTTGTTTTAAGAATGAAATTTCTGTTTCAAGAAATTAGCCAAACCAATAGAGAAAAACTGTAATTGTTGATGTGGCGTTGGGAACAGCTGGTTGGTTAAAGAATGCACGACTGCGCCACCCTGAAACTTAGTGGCCAGGGACTCACATTACATTATGTTCAGCAGCAGTTTGGGACACGCAAATTTGTTATGGCTCAGTCAGACTTCAGACAATAAATTAAACGATTGAATTCACATTTCTTACAAATTTTAGTTTCAAAACAGTACAAACAATTTCAATGGATTTAAAAAGACAAGTTTCACTCAGCACTTCCTCCTCAGAACTGGGGGCACTGGGTTTTATGTGTTGGAGGCACACCCACACATGCACACACACTCTCCACACCACCAGTTGTGAACACAGCAGGCGAAAAATACCACCACCACACCACAGCAAGTCTTCCACGCCAGCACGCCCCAATTCTGAAGGAAAAGGGAAACAGTAGATAAATCCAGTACACAATACTCAAACACATTACTCACAAAACACACCCACACACACACTTAAGGACTCACGGAAATAGATGACCAGTTCAACAAATTAGTGCTGCTCAAATCAGAGCCCCAAAATGCACAGGACACAATCACTTAAAAGGGAATCACAACATGAAGCATTTTCTGAAGAATTGGACAAGAAATAGCAACAATAATTCACTCCAAAATACAGCTCAACATCAAAAAATCCAGTAATACAAAGAAAGAAAAACAAAATACAGCCGAACAGTGGTGACTGGTAAAAATGGTCACAATTAAACCTTATTCATACTACAGAGCTCCTCATTTGAACCGTGTCTTTGAAGCCCGACGTCACAACCGGTCACAGTTTACTCTGGTTAGAAACGAAAGTCACAACAATTAAACACAACTGCAGTTGAGCCGACTTGAACGCCAAACCCCCGCAGAATTCAGTGTCTTGTTAGTGGCATTGCAATGACATAACTTATATGGATCGCGAGTGGAGGGAGATAGAGAGGAGAAAAATTCCCCCCCCAAACGCTGATGCAGACAGTAACTGGTAACGAATGAGCCTGCTGCAACCCTCCTGACTCCCGTATCACTGAAATAAATGCATATCAAAGTGAAACTGAAACCACATTACAAACATACACCACCCCCTGAGCTAGTAAAGTTACTGAATATATACCTGCAAGTGAAAATCCACCGCATCCACTGATGGCGTGCACAAGTCCTCACTTAACGTTTCAATGTCTCACTTAAATGCTCCCCGAGCCACACTGTACGTAGAGTCGAAAAGCATTTTTAATACCACTCAAAGCACTAACAAAATCGCACCACACAAACGGGTCCTACCATTCTGACGG
Source organism: Danio tinwini (assembly GCA_903798205.1). Taxonomy (NCBI): domain Eukaryota; kingdom Metazoa; phylum Chordata; class Actinopteri; order Cypriniformes; family Danionidae; genus Danio; species Danio tinwini. Next base: position 501,355 of record CAIGQZ010034880.1, read on the forward strand.
TGCCCTGGATATGACGTCACTCCCCAAAGACACAGACGCTCATAGTTCAGGGTCAGAGCAATCTTTTCTACACCCCGAATACCCCAATTAGAGGGTCCACCCACAATATGCTTAACGCTGGCTGGTCGGTCGCATCACTACATTGGGAAAAGTGGATAATATTGAGCTTTTGTCAGCTAATTTCATCTTCTGGGCCTTTTGATTATCTTTTCAAAAGTAATCCACTAGGATTTTGGATAACGGATTGGATCAAATCTTGAAAATGGGTTTTTCAAAAGAAATTCAGCGTGGATTTCATGCCCAAAATGTAATGAAAACTTTAATAATGTATCAAATAATACTATATTTTGATCATGCAGCAGTATCTTACAAGAGATCATATTTAGTCATAGGGTTTTAATTGTATTTGTTAATCCGTCAGGTAGGCTTTAACATATTCAGCCTTTCAGTATAGGCCTACAGCAAAGTGGAAAGAGTTTGGCCTCATAAAATAATCCCCCAAACAGCTGTCAAAATTGACCAAAAACAAATAAATTTCATTCTGTCATTAATTAAAATATATGTATACTCATCACAATGGAAAATATTTTTGTTTTAGCATAATAACCAAAAAAAAATGCAAAGAATGGCAATCACAGATTTTTGAAATCACTTTCAACAATTGCAAATAGAGACTGAAAGGGCAGAAGCACAGCTTCATCTGGCAGAGGAACAACTCTGACCAAACTGCAGCAAACCAACGCCGGACTTGAGATTCACCTCCTAAAGGTTACGCTCAGACAAACTGGTCTCTCCACATCAGATGAGGAAGTCTAAAAGTCAAGAGTCAAGAGTTTTTGGCATTAAGTCTTTTTTTTTTATCAATACATCTATATTCAAAACTTTATTTAGTTTTTAGGGTTTTTTATGTGTTTGTTTTCATTTCAAATAAAAATAAAGTTATATTGACCTCACACTGGCTATTTTACTTGTTGCTCTTTAAATTTCTATAGTTCTACATTGTGATTTCCTATCCTGTTTGAGCACTGGTTATCCAGATTTAGTGATCCTAAAAAGTTCCTATCCAGATCAGATTGATCCAATCCGATGTTGCTTTGAAAAACTGGCTCAAAAAGTAAGCTGGATTACGTGATCACGGATCGCAAAAAAAGGATTACTAAATCCGGATCAATTTTATCCAGATTAAACCTTTTGAAAAACCGGGCCCTGGGTTTAAAATCATTATTGGGGTGGGATCAAAATTGGCTACCAATACAGCCAACCTGTTTGTGTGCAGCAAGCATTTTTGTCGGGAGAGCTGTACAATTGGAGAATGGCAAACTTTGTCTTTTATCAGTTGAGTTTATTACCATGAAGACACATCACTGTGCAGCTCTGTTCGCCTATGTTTGAAATATTCCTGATTACAGACAGACAGGGCTTAATTTGTGCTGGAAAAAGCTGGATCCAGCACCTCTGAAATCACCCCCTTTTTTTCAATTTAATTTCATCCACGAAATGGCGGCACGACCATTATTTGCCTAGAGCGCCAGATACACTTGCGCCGGTACTGACATGCACACTATAAAAGCTACTAATGCTAGCTGTAATTCACTGAAATTGGCCCACCAATTTGATTGCCCAAATGTTCCATTACCTCTCCCCCTCTGGTAACACAATCCGTTACCCCAATCTGTTCCGGAACCTCACAATTTACAAATTAAGCACTGCCAGCAGGTCTAATGGTTGAAATAGATAGGGTGGGTGTCCATTGTGTCTACATTCAGACCCTGGGATTCAGGAGGACAGAAGTGCTCTTCATTTAGTGTTTATATAAACATGATTATCTTTATAATGATATAACAAATTGTGGTTGTATATTATATAAAATTATGAATAGCCTATTGTATATGTAGTAGGGCATTCAATTACTTACTGTTTTTTTTTTTTTGCATTTTAACTTTGTAAACTAACATCATTGGTCTCCTCACATTTTTTGAGTTGGTGAGCCAACTGACAGTTGTTCGCCCCCTATTTTCCACTGCTTTGCTAGCCATGCCCGCTCCTCCTTTTTGCTTGACTTGAACTGAAAGAGGGGGTTTTCATGACCCTTTAAAAACCTTAGTTTTGGCTTTAAATTTTACTTATTTTTTTATCCTGTTGCCAAGTTAGACTTTTATTTCAAAATTAGAACTTAATTTAAACTTTAATATATAATTTCTACTTACCATTCCATATTTTTGATATCCACTTTTTATTTGAAAATATGAATATATAATAAGGCGGCATGGTGGCTCAGTGGTTAGCACTGTCAGCTCACAGCAAAAAGGGTGCTGGTTCGAGTCCCAGCTGGACCAGTTGGCATTTCTGTGTGGAATTTGCATGTTCTCCTCGTGTTGGCGTGGGTTTTCTCCGGGTGCTCCGGTTTCCCCTACAGTCCAAAGACATGCGATGTACACACAGGCATACAATGTAGAGTAAATTACTACACGATATAATGATGATAATCATTATACAGTAATGTAACAATAATATAATATAATTATGTAAAAAAATGTGGGCTTTAAAAACACAATGAGATTCACTGCTCTGAATTTACTCAGGAAAAAATAAAAATCACGTAGCCTTGTTAAATAACAAAAAGTAATAATTACCCATACAAAGGGCATTTTAATGGTATTGACTGAATGAAACTACTTTGCCTAATTATCATGAGCTCTTTCGGTAAATATGTAGAAGGAACAAAGACATCGTAGCAGCAGGGAGGTTCTAGGTCAGAGATGAAGGCCTCAGATGACGCTTCAGTCTTTGGACATGTGAGCGCAGTTCAAACAGACGTCAGAAGGTCACAACACCCACACTAGTCAACTCACACTCACTGCAGCAATTAATTGGCTCTGGGCTGCCGTTGTGATGACATCCCTCTCATTTTCCTTCCTTCTGTCTGTCTGTCACCGGAGCATGTCTTGCTTGTGAGGAGGGGACGCAACGCTTTTGGTTGCACAGCAGAAGGTAATCATGGCTATGCCACTCATAGTCTTCATACTGTTTTGCAGAACTAGACTTGAGTAACTTGTGTGGGGATTGACTGAGGCTGGAAAAAAAAATGTCTCTCATGAACACAACACTGATTTGGCTGTTAGTAATAGGTATCTTGTGCATTACTGTTCAATATTCTGAGGTTTTCTAATGTTTTTGAAACGCATCTTATTCTCATTAATGTCAAGTCATCTTTACACAGAAAATTTAAGGTGACCTTAGTCTAGTAAGCTGGCCTGTGTCTGCTCAGAATTCAATGTAAAGATGATATGCCACATTATTACACAACTGGCTGGAATACTCGATTCTGATTGGTCCGTCGTAACATTCCATGGTATGTTATTCTGAGATAACAACCATTGAATAACACAGGCTCATCTTGGAACTTCGAATCACCTTGACTGTCAGTGAATACGTTCACATCCATATGCTTACATCCATATTCATATGTATCGGCTTGTCTGTGATGGTGCAGTTTTTGACTGTTTGGCTGTCTTGTAAATGAATAATGCAGAGGCTAGTGCAGATCAATTCATCTGTTTTCTTTCTGTCAGACTCGCATTTAATTAAAGAAATAACAAACTATTAAGGCTCAAAACAATGTTTTGTGTCTAATTTTAATGTTTTGAGGCAAGTAGTCATGTAATAAGCAGGATAAAGTACAAGACTTTATTGCTTTCATTGATTTCACAGAATAAAACCCTTCAGTCTTTCTAAAGCTCAACGTATGTGATAACAATGTAGCGAATTAGCTCAAAGTCAATTGAAGATTAATTTGAAGGGGTCTTCAAAATAATCAACTCTTTAAATCTGAACAAATGAATCGTCCAGTGATCATTCTAACAGACTTTAGTTGACTTTATATGTCTTTGGCTATTACTATCTATAATAAAAACCCATTTATATTTAAGCAGGTTTTATAAATATGGTTTTATAAATATGCACAGGCACTTTTCTTTATACAAAATTAAACTTATCAAATGGATATTTATCTAACAGAATACACTTAACAAGTGGTGATGCGGTGGCACAGTGGGTATCACTGTTGCCTCACAGCAAGAAGGTTGCTGGTTTGAGCCTCAGCTGGGTCAGTTGGCATTTCTGTCTGGAGTTTGCATGTTCTCCCCGTATTCACTTGGGTTTCCTCCAGGCACTCCGGTTTCCCCCACAAGTCCAAAGATATGTGGTATAGGTGAATTGGGTAAGCTAAAAATGTCCGTAGTGTATGTGTGTAAATGAGTGTGTATGGATGTTCCCCAGTGATGGGTTGCAGCTGAAAGGGCATCCGCTGCATAAAACATATGCTTGATAAGTTGGCGGTTCATTCTGCTGTGGCGACCCTAGATTAATAAAGGGACTAAGCCGAAAAGAAAATGAATGAATGAATGAATGAAACACTTAACAATATCACACATTCATACATGTTGCAGAGAAGAGTAAAGGAAGAAAAATAAAAGTTTGAGAGAGTGTAATGATGTAAAAACCTCAGATTTTGTAAGACCAAACCAAGCGAACCAAAAATGTATCAGTTCGACCCTTCTATGGTTTCGATAGGGTTATATATAATTTACACCAGTTCAGTAAAGTCTGGAGGCTCTACTTACATTCCTTTTGTGATGTGAAGAACTCCCTCTGTCATGCTCGGTTCCCACGTGGGTTAGCTGGGGGTCGGTTCTTTGTCCTGTGAGGCTTGGAGTGGAGTCTGCTGTTTTAAGTTTGAGACAGCATAAGACTGTAGTCGTGTTGACTTCTGGTTTCGCGGTGCACTAAACTTAACTAGACCTTTATCTGAAAAGAAATAAATAATATAACAGAGATGGGAACATTTGTGCTGTTATACCATTTTTGCCTGGGTCCACGCCTGCTCCCTGCACCTAAAGAGAAGGAACTGTTTCTGTATTTTTTTTCTTGGGGTCTCACCCCGGATCTCTCCTTGGGTTCTCTCCTCTCTCTAGGGAGTGGCTTCAGTCACCAGTTTTTATAAGGATAGTTTTGCACCACTTTCAGGATCTGAGTTGGCCAATGAGAAAGTTTCCTTCCCAAGGGACATTTTATAGTCCTTTGTTGGGAAGCTTGGTGATTTGCAAATGCATTCTGGGTAAATGCTGTTGCGGAAATCTATAAAGTTTCTTAAAATGTTAATATGTTGCACACCTATTAACATAAAATGTAAACAATCGTTCAGTACACCAGATTAGCTCTGCAGGGACATCAAAAATGAATCATCTGTGATCTTGTTTAGCTGTGATAAAGTTACACATTGATTGCAGGAGTTTTAAAACCCTAATGATAATACATGAGCAAGAGACTTGCAAAACACTTGATTACACACAAAGAAGGAATAAAGGTTTACATTAAAAGCATAAGTTTTAAACAAGTTGTATAGGACCATGTCCCTGTTCCTTTCCAAGCATTAAATGAATGTGCATTATTTGTTAAATAAAGCAAAATAAACATGTGTATGATTGTCGACTTTCGTTACAACAACCTCCTGGATGCACTTTATCCCTAACTTAAAACAGACCTAAAATACCCTGGGTCCCTAGTATAAAAAGGCGATGTAATGCTGTTTTGATTAAGTGTAATTCAAACAAGTTGTCATGACAGCAGTCAGTTTAAGCCAAAAACAATGCTAACATCTGTATTACAAGTGTAATTTAGCATGTTGCATTACTAATCTGGTTTTATCTGCTTACCTGTATGCAGAATAAAAACTGTAGGCTACACATTTGGTCTTTAAATAACAAACTGTCCAGTGAACAACAACACACTTGGAATTTAATATTATTATTAAAGTGCATCCGGAAAGTATTCACTTATTCACAGTAGCGATTCACTTTTTCCACATTTTTTATGTGACAGCCTTATTTCAAAATGGATTAAATTAATTTATTTCCTCACAATTCTACACACAATACCCCATAATGACAGTGTGAAAAAATGTCTATTTAAATTGTTGCGAATTTGTTTAAAAAAAAAAAAAAAACTCACATGTACAGAAGTATTCACAGCCTTTGCGCAATACTTTGTTGATTCACCTTTGGCAGCAATTACAGCCTCAAGTCTTTTTGAATATGATGCCACAAGCTTGGCACACCCGGATTTTTTGCCTATTCATCTTTGCAGTACCTCTCAAGCTCTATCAGGTTGGATGGGAAGCGACGGTGTACAGCCATTTCAAATGTCTCCAGAGATGTTCAATAGGATTTAGTTCTTGTGAAGTGAGTTGTTGTGAGTTGTTGTGAAGCCAACATTGATATTTTGGCGGTGTGAATTGGGTCATTGTCTTGCTGGAAGATGAACTGTCACACCAGTCTGAGGTCAAGAGCACTCTGAAGCAGCTTTTCATCCAGGATGTCTCTGTACATTGCTGCATTCATCTTTCTCTCTATCCTGACTAGTCTTCCAGTTCCTGATGCTGAAAAACATCCCCACAGCATGATGCTGCCACCACCATGCTTTACTGTAGGGATGGTATTAGCCTGGTGATGAGCGGTGCCTGGTTTTCTCCAAACATAACGACTGGCATTCACTCCAAAGAGTTCAATTTTAGTCTCATCAGACCAGAGAATTTTTTCTTAAGGTCTGAGAGTCCTTCAGATGCCTTTTGGCAAATTCCAGCCAGGAGTGGCTTCCGTTTGGCCACTCTACCATACAGGCCTGATTGGTGGATTGCTGCACAGATGGTTGTCGTTCTGAAAGGTTCTCCTCTCTCCACAGAAGAACGCTGGAGCTCAGACAGAGTGACCATCATGTTATTTATCACCTCCCTGACTAAAGCCCTTCTCCCCTGATCACTCAGCTTAAATGGTTGGTCAGCTCTAGGAAGAGATCTGCTGGTTCCAAACATCTTCCACTAACGGATGATGGAGGCAACTGTGCTCATTGAAACTTTCAGAGCAGCAGACATTTTTCTGTAACCTTCTCCAGCCTTGTGCCTGGAGACAATCCTGTCTCTGAGGTCTACAGACAATTTCTTTGTCCTCATGCTTGGTTTGTGCTTTGACATGCACTGTCAACCCTGGGACCTTATATAGACAGGTGTATACCTTTTCAAATCATGTCCAATCAACTGAATTGACCACAGGTGAAGCTGTGATTACAATTAAGCTGCTGAAACATCTCAAGAATGATCAGTGGAAACAGAATGTACCTGAGCTCAATTTAGAGCTTCACGGCAAAGGCTGTGAATACTTATGTACATGTGATTTTTCAGTTTTTTTATTTTTAATAAATTTGCAACAATTTCAAAAACTATTTTTTCACATTGTCATTATGGGGGACTGTGTGTAGAATTTTGAGGAAATAAATGAATTTAATCTATTTTGGAATAAGGCTGTAAAATAAAAAAATGTGGAAAAAGTTAAGCACTATAAATACTTTCCGGATGCACTGTATATGTTGTGTTTTGATGTATTTATTGTTACGTATTATTTATATTTATTATATAATTTTAAAATTAAACTAGTTTTTTTTTAACTAGGCCTTGTTTCAAAAAATTAACTTAGTTAAAAAAAACTAGTTTAATTTTAAAATTTGTTTTAACAAAAAATGATATTTAAAATTATATAATAAATATAAATAATAAATATAAATAATAAATATAAATTAATTAATAGCGCTTCAGCGCACATTAAACAATCTGTTTAAATGAATATCTTTGTGGTTTTATGCTGCATAAATACTTTTACACTGGATTCTCATTTTCATTCATTGAACCAAACTGTTCAAAAGAAATAATTAGTGGGTAGTCTCATGACAATCCCACTGTGATAACAATAAACAACAACTGTGGGTGAATCTGAAATTTATAATATCAGAGTAGCGTAGAAAAAAAAGTGCATTTAAATAAAACAAGTCTGTTTTGTGAACAGTTCTGAAATATAAACGTGCAACCTGCCTAATCCACCGATTAGTTCTTCTTCAAACCTGAATTTCCATTTTCCTCAGTCGCTACCCTTCTCACTTTCCATCTCAAAGCTACAAAATCTGGGAAGTTTTGTCAAAGCTGGGCATTGGTATGCTCGATGGCATTCCATCGCATTGCAACGGTAAAGGAAGGAGACAAAGGCTTTAGCCAGACCTGCACCATTAGCATCACATTACAGGTCCTGAAGTACCTTCTCCCAGAACACACTTGAACACAGCGGGCACAGGTTTTTCCTCAGAAAGTACAACTGGAGTGGAATAACTGTAATTCTTTCAGCCCAGAAACTCGTCGGAGAAGAACAATGAGCTACTAATTGAAATCAAAGCACATCATTGACACAGAGGAATCTCCTGGTGTGAAAAATCTAAAAAAAAAACACACACAAAGCAGATTATGCAAAACGGCGCTCGCATGGTTCATCTGAATGAACCGGCGGTTGAATTGAATCAGTGTGGTGGAATGGCTGCGCACAGCGGGGTTCATTATGAAAAGTAGATGGCGCGTAACAGCTGAATGTTTCTATATGCTTCCTGCAGTCTCATTGCACAACTCCGTCTACCTGTATTTACCATTGTAGGAATACAGTTTTTTTAAAGCATATAAATATATTCTGGGATGACATTCAAAGTGTGGTAAAACACATTTCACAGCTGAAAGATACTGAAAAGGCAACTCCTTTAAACTCTCGGGAGGTGCATGTTTCATGAAATCATACAGATGCTAGCTTATTTGTTAAAGGTTACTCTGAGTGCTAGCATGCCCAAGGATGCTTTTAGATTTTGCTGTTTATGCTTCACATATGCATGGATGAAAGTTGAAATATATAATAACTAGGTTTTATTCGAATATTCTGAAATCTTTGAAGATTGTGTTTAGCGCCACGATGGCTAATGAAACAAATAATCAATATTTATATGGATCACGGCTGTGGGATTCTGGTTGGATGATTCTCTTTAGAGGAATACTAATGCTAAATTGGCTCATTTGTGAGTGTGCAACGCAACCTCTAAACCCCTCCAACTTGTGCTTAACAGCAACATTGGAGAACATCTGTTGGTAGCATAATGGCAGGTCCTGTGAGGTCCTTCTGCGGGGGAAAATGTTAATTAAAACAGGGCAATTTACAGTGCAATCACAATTTAACTTGACATTATTTGCTGCAGGAGATAGTGAGAAAAATAAGCTGCTTTTTACTTTAGATTACCGTCACTGTGGGATACTCACATCTTACAGCTGATAATTCAAGTATAACTGGCCCCTCATTTACTGCCTGCCAGTTTCAGCGGGCTTCTTCTGTAATGTTAAACGATACGCAAAATAACAAACATCAAACAGTCCTGTCACATATTTATTAGTATGCAATGTAATGCAATTTTGGCTCCATTTTTGTCTAACTAGTTAATAAATCAATGAAAATAAATACATAATAATAATAATAATAATAATAATAATAATAATAATAATAATAATAATA
>CAIGQZ010034880.1:510786-524956 GCA_903798205.1 Danio tinwini
TAATAATAATAATAATAATAATAATAATAATAATAATAATAATAATATATTGTTGTTAAAATAATTAAATAAATTATAGTCTACACCAGAGACACTCAAATGGGGCCAGTGGGTCAAAGTTGGCCCATTTGATTTGGCCCTCCATCCCATCTGAAAAGAGAGGGAGAATGTTGGTTGGCGAATGCTTTTGACAGAAATCGTCAATTTGAATCTTTTATCTTTTGTTTCTTTTGAAATTTTAAAGTTGTGTTTCTTAGTTTTATTGCTGAGCTACAAAAAAAGGGCAACTGAAGTTTAAATGATTCAGTTAAATGTTGTTAATGAATTAGACATTTAAAATGTAAAAACTGTCACTTGACGTACAGTACATCTGACATCTAAAAGCAAATCAAGGCAGGTACAGCTCGACTAGTGTATTCAGCATTTAACTCTATTATGTTATAAATTAAACTGTTTATGTTTTTATTGTGATAAGTTTATTATAAAATGATACTGCATTAGATAGTTAATATGATTTAGGCACCCCTAAGGTTTGGGCACCCATGGTCTATACTATAAATCAGGGCTGTTTAATTAGTTTGTCATGGGGGCCAGTTCATGAAAAGCATCCCAAATGAAGGGTCGGAGAGATATGACTTGCAATATAAGTGATGACACAACAGCATATAAGATCCCTTATGTTGTATTTTGCTCCTTAAGACACTCACGTTGTATTTTTTCTACATTAAAATGTTATTATGTTGTATTTTGAAACTATACATAACATTACTGCATTGTACAATGTGGCTTTTTTACATTCAAATGTTGTGTTTCAAAGAACAACAAAAGCAGTGCATTGCTTAAGTAGGCTTCTTCTACATTCAGACACATTCACATGTTATGTTTTGAACTGCATAACAATTATGGATGCAACAATTATAGATTTTGGTTGTACGATTATATAGTCTGAAGAATAATCATGGTTTCACTGTTATCACATCTAATGTAAATTTAAGCTTTATATTAGTTAAGTATTTAAATGAACGGTTGTAGCCATCTGCGTTCATACATACATAATCATTTTAATAATTTGTAATATTTCTTCTAACATATCTTTTGTTTACATTGCACTGGAAGCTACGAACAACTCGCACCACTATGGAGTGAGATGTTTTCTACTCGGTGTGTCTGGAAGGCTCGATCGCATCGCTCCGCCTGTGCACGCATATTGGCATATATTCTAATATTGGAAATAACAAACTTGCACGCGGAAAAGACACCATATGTGAATGGCCTGCTGCTATAGTTAATCCAGTGTGCGTGCGTATTAGCCTTGGTGTATAAGCTCGAAATTTGAAACCAGCACACAGGTGGCATAACTTAGTTGCAGCAGTTTTCGCTTAAAGAAGCCTTTAAGCTTAAGTATCCAAATGTTGTCTGCTGCTCACGCCACTCACTGACTCACGCATGCGCAGCCTTTAACTGCAGCTCGTGCTGTATTGAACAGACGCAAGTCATTTTATAACTATTTCGGACGTTATTCGATTGAACTAAGTTCATTTTTGATGTCTTGGTCAGTGCTTAATTTGTGAATTAAGAAGTCTCGGAACAGATCGGGGTAACGGATCTGGCTTGTTACCTGAGGATGGAGAGGTGTCTGCACGAAAGTAGGGGTGTTGAGGGGTGAGGTGGGGAGGTGGGTGTTGGTGTGGTGGATGGCTGGGGGGTGTCACAGACGAAAGTGAGCAGGAAGAAAGTGAAAGTGAACAGCGGACAGGGGAGGAGCGCGGTTGAGGAGCAGGATTGGTGAAATGAGGTGCCGGATCCGATTTCAGAGGTGCCGGATCCGGATCTGGTGTGTTCTAGCACAAATTATGCCTTGGTTTTGCTCACACTATTTGGAGGGCTGGAACTAATTGGCTCTTGAGCCAAGTTCGGCTTGCAGGCCACCAATTAAATAGCCCTGCTATAAATAATACTGTTACTACTGTATAGTATTACAGAATGTCTTAACTTAAAAATAAATGTATAATAATAAACATTTTTATAATAATAATCAACATGATCATTGTCATTTCTATTATTGTTTTAGATTATTTTTATAAGAAAATAATTAAAAGCTTTGAAAAATATTTTTTATTATCGACTGACTGATTAATGATTGTCACATCCAATTAAATTTATATAGAACTAATTATATGTGCATATTTAATTCACTTCAATTCATGTTTACTTACATATCACTTTTACAATGTAGATTGTGTCAAAGCTGCTTAACATAGAAGTTCTAGTAAAGTCCAGATTTCAGAGTTGAAGTTCAGTTTAGTTCAGTTCAGTGTGGTTTAATTTTCATTGCTGAAAGTTCAAACACTGAAAAGCAAATCCATCGATGCGCAGCTTCACAAGTCCCAAACCAAGCAAGCCAGTGGCGAGAAAAATCCTTCACCAATTGACAAAGTGAAAGGAATAAAACACCTTGAGAGAAACCAGGCTCAGTTGGGCACGACCATTTTTCCTCTGGCTATACTTCCTGTGTGGAGCTGCAGTCTAGGCGCCGGAGGCTGGAGAACACTGGACGTCCATCGTGGAGACTTTTTTTTTTTTTGACATTATTTTAAAATTATTTATTAACTGGCTAATATTTACAGATTTTATGATTTATTTATGTATACATTTATATATGTATGTATATGCATGTTTAATTTTGAGTTATTATATGAAAAATGTATCAACTTAAATGGAGAATCCAGTTGCCTACAGTGACAAGCTTAAAAGTAATGCCTCATCTGTCTGTGCTGAATGTAAAGCTGTGCAAATGAATTCAGAAAATCAGCTGAGAATTTTCACTCCATTTTCTCTCAAGTGTTGTAGTCGTATAAACAGCAATTTACCCACCTGGCTTTAGATGAGAGTGTCGAGTCAATTATCAGATGGTGGATTTCTACTTGAAAAGGACACATTTAATACCTCTCTATATAGTTTTGAGTAGTCTGGAAGAACAAGACCTGCTACAAATTACCTAAAAGACTGGTTGCAAGGTAGGGTCACATATGGAGAGATTTCAGAGGGGTTAAATATAAAAGAAGGAATATAAGAAGAATAAGGTGATCTGAATTTATATTTATTTAGTCTCTGAGAGGTGAAAAATGATAGAAAGACAAAGGACATTATTTGCATTTGGTTACAGGCTATTTTGATGCACCACTTCTTTTTGCTGCATTGTTATTTTTCCCAGAAAAACTTGAAAGGAATATAAATTGAACTTAATTTATGAAGCCATACCATCCAACACATTGTTGAATCAGTCATCCAGATTATATTTTACTGTATAGTATGCGTAATTAAGAAATTTATGTAGACAAATTCAGTTTTAGGACAATTAAAACAAATAGATTTTCATTGCAAAAAATAATAGACAGCAAATATAAAGTAAAACATGATCTAATCAGTTCCAATCAGTAGTTGACTTATTAAAACAAATAGTGTACAACAATAACACAGATGACATGCAAATTGACATAATCAAAACACCCCCCCCCAAAAAAAAACAACAACAAAAAAACAAAAACTAATTGCAAACTAGACCAAAGATTTTATAAAAGTACAAAATTTCCCACAACACCTAAATATATTACTCCTGAGTGAAGGTCAAGATGGGCCCCAAAAACTACAGCAGAATCCTCAGGATGAGGGCGTACTCACACTATGTACAGTTGCCTTGAACCGGGCCGAAGCACGCTTGTCCCCCCTCCCGTCTCCCCTGACGGCCCGCACTCACATTGCATTTGGACCTGAGCATGCTTACGTTATCAATGATGCGTGATGGGTTTGCGTTTTTAATAATCTATGACAGTTTGCGTTCATTGAACAGTAAGAATGATTAATAAATCCATGTGAAACAGTCACGTGAAAGTCATGTCTCGTTTTGGGCTCAGGCACGATTTCCACTCACACTACAAGCGTACCGCGCCTGAGCCCAAGTGAACCACGCTCTGGCCCACCTCTTCCAACCCGGGCCAGGGCCGGCCAACGGAACCGTGCCTGAGCTGAAGAGCTAAAGGGATGGAGGACAATAAAGCAAAAAAAAAGTGATGAGACATGCCATAGATAAAGGCCCATAAGTCAGTGGAGTAGGCAAAGTGGCCACTGCCCAATGCCAAAATGATGACGTTCCTGGATGGAGCCAAGGGGGCAATCAGCCAATGTTTTGGCAACTGGGTCAACGTGAAGCAACTGGCTTGGAGGATCTAGGTAGAGCAAACAGATCGACATTCCATTATGGAGCTAGTGGACAGGAAGACCAAGGTGGACCCAGGGCACTAGTGGATTCTTGGTCAAGTCAAAGAAACAGTGTTTCTGGGTGGAGCTGAGGGTGCAAGGATCCAAGGTGATGGCAACTGGGTTGAGGTGGAACAACATGCTTAGAGGCTCTAGGCAGAGCAAATGGGTTGACATTCCAGGGCGGAGCTAGTAGACAGAAAGACCAAGGTGGACCCAGGGCTCTAGGAGATGATTGGTTGAGTCAAAAAGAGACATTGTTCATGGGTGGAGCTGGAGGGGCAAGGAGCCAAGGTGAAACCAACTGGGCTGAGGTGGAATGATAGGTTTGAAGGCAGAGCAAAGAGGTTGACATTGCAGGTTGGCTAGTGGACAGAAGGCTCAATATGGGCCTAGGGCACTAAGGGAGGCCAGGGTATGAGAAACCAAAGGATTAACTTAAGCCAGCAAAAACATAGCCAAAAAACTGAGAAATGCTGATGGGGTGAACTAACTTTTTTGTTGTTTGGCTTGACAGTCACAATATTTGGTTTTCTGGTCAATGCTAAACACATAGACAATTCAGGAATGGCCCTCTTATCTGATTCAGAAAAAGCTGACATTTCTGGAATGCTCTCCTTGCTAGACTTTTATTCCTAGACACTTTAGGAATGGCACCGTTGAAAAACTCTGAAAAGGAAGACCTTTTGAGGAACTGCTCTATTGACAGACTTCAAATAGTCAGAAGGGGAGAGCAGGAGGCTGAATGGGAAGATATTTTAACAGCTGTGATGATACAGGCAAGATAGTGTCAAAGAAAATTAAGAATAATCAAGTACATACAGTACCTGCTGTACTCCCATACTCCACCAATACTTCCTTGGGGACAGACGCTGTTTCTGGCTCATGCTTCTGGTCAGAATTTGGCAATGATGTGCTCAGGCATTGTTTCTAGTGCTGGTATCATGGCAGGTCCAGGTTCCATGTCTACATTGGGCTCAGGCAATTGTTTCTTGAGAGGTTCTGGTAGGATGTGAGATCCTTCACTTTTTTTCCAGGTAGTAAAGGGGGCTACATTGTGATTACATAGTCCAAAGGTCATATTTAGGAATGGGGTTATGGAGGGGCCTGGTTTAAAAAAAATAAAAATAAGAATTGTATGATGACAATTAATTTGCAATGGTCACTAATTCAATAATACATAACATGTGTATGTTTTCTCAAGAGATTGGGCTGAATTTCTTTTATGAACTGTTTACCTCTTGACCTGAACATACTTTCACAAGGTTCAACCAAAAATATCTATAATTAATTCTCCTTAGGAAACTTTCTTTTCTTGTCTACTTCACCTAGACCAAGACTTCCTATATTGAATTGGAAATATTAGCATTCACAGATCACATTGAGTCCACCAATTGTCTTTGCCTATTCAAGTAAATATATTTTTTTAAAGTCACTCTATTTTTGTATGGTGCTGGCCATTCTCTTACAAAAGTCGATCCAAAAATGAATGTATTTCAGCTGTACAACTCGTGTGGGTTATTTGGGATTTGCAATAGAAAAGCTTTGCAGTATTTGAATACAATCATGTAGGTTCAAGAGTCTGATGGGCATTCTGGTAGGTTGGTGATTCAACTCTCATTGTTACACCAATTTGCAGCCTGCTGTGTTCCGAATGGAATGGGGTCATATTAAATGACAAATGGCCTTAGTTGCTAAAGGAGGCCAACATAGAGACACAGCTGACCTCAAACAGTGACAAAAAACGATAAACCTGCAGTGCACTTTAGCTACTATATCAGGCAACAGCAGCAGTTAATTGTTTATCTTGAGCTAATTGATAATTACAAATCTGACCCCCCAAGATAAATAATGCATTAGCAGATGAATAGAGTGAAGAGGATGATAAAATATGGGAAAGAGGCTAAAACTTAGGACTTCATAATTGTAATGGCAGATCTCCTTTAGGTTAGATTATGTGCTGAATGGAAGAGATTATGAGAATCTGATTATTTTATCAATTAATACCTGTGTAATGAAGTTACGGCCACCTGGCTGCCGGGAAGAAGGAGGCGGAGAACCAACGCTGTTTTAAATAAATATTTATTAATAAAAGGGGACGGCAGCTCCTCACGGAGACTGCCGTCTAAATCAAAACAAACTGACGGCAGCTCCTCACGGCGACTGCCGTCAAACTGAAAGCAAAAGTAAAACATGTCCGGGCCCGGTCCTCTCTCTCTGTCCTCTGCCATCGTTCCTCCTCTTATAGTCCAGAGCTCCTTCAGTGGGATTGAAGGCAGGTGCGCGCCACAGGTGCATCTCATCTGTGGCGGGCCTCGTTTCGCTCCCACGGCTCTCGGCCACGCCCCCTCGCCACATACCCCCATCTCCCCTCACAGGCCGGGGGCACCCCGTGGCTGTGCATACTCCGGGGGCGGGGGGGATTTGGCGCCACAGCACCCGTGAGACCTATATGAGACGGGCCGAGAGAAAAGGAGATAGAGAAAAAAGGAGGAAAGACAGAGTAGACAGAGAGGGGAGAGAGGAAAAAAAAAAAAAATTGGGGTTCGGTTCTCCAGACACGCTGCCACTCGGTCCTCAACCAACTGAGAGAAGTGACGACATGCTGGGAGCCCTGTGGAGGAATCTATCCACCCGTCCGTCTTCTGGTGTCCGGCGGCGGTTCTCCTGGATGACTGTAATAAAGTTACGGGAAGAAGGAGGCGGAGAACCGACGAACTTCGAATAAATATTTATTAATAGCGGATCGCGGCGACTCCCCCCGGGCTTTCTGGGATGGCTCCCTTCAGCTCTTTCCCATCCGGTGGGGAGCCCCGCGTCCCCTGCTCCTCCCCATGCTGGGAGACGGCAGCAGGCAGATCCTTCCTCGCCAGCCTCAGGCCGCCCCGGCACTCTGGCAGACGAACGGGTTTCTCCCCCACTCGGGTTAACTCCCGAACACTCGCCCTCCTCCTCAGCGGCGAGGGCAACTGGACGACGTGTCCCTCCTTCTCCCGGGTTTTCGGCACCACTGTAATGAAGTTACGGCCACCTGGCTGCCGGGAAGAAGGAGGCGGAGAACCGACGCTGGTTTAAATAAATATTTATTAATAAAAGGAGACGGCAGCTCCTCACGGAGACTGCCGTCTAAATCAAAACAAACAGACGGCAGCTCCTCACGGAGACTGCCGTCAAACTGAAAGCAAAAGTAAAACATGTCCGGGCCCGGTCCTCTCTCTCTGTCCTCTGCCATCGTTCCTCCTCTTATAGTCCAGAGCTCCTTCCGTGGGATTGAAGGCAGGTGCCCGCCACAGATGCATCTCATCTGTGGCGGGCCTCGTTTCGCTCCCACAGCTCTCGGCCACGCCCCCTCGCCACAACCTGACAAAGTTATAGACCAGGATAGTAAAGATTAGAACTCTTATGGGAGCCGAGTTTAATCATGTTTTTCAAGATTCAGAGCATTGTTGGGGAAAGGAACTTTTGAAAATAATGCATTACAATATTCAGTTCCCATCAAAAAGTAACTAGTTGTGTTACTTTTTATGGTAAATGATGTGTTACATTATGTTTTAGTTACTTTTGCATTGAGTTACTTTCTTACCTGACTGGGGATTGATCTCTTTCAAAACTTGCAGATTGTTTTTCTCCTTTCTTAAAGTAATGCATTAATTTACTTGTTAATAGAAATGTATTATTATTACATGACATGATCATTAAGTTAGGTCACCCCCCACACACACCTTCTAAGAAAACCCATAATCCATAATAGTTTTCTCATCTTCATGAGGTGTTCCAAACCTATACACGTACCTTACGGCAGAAACACAAAATAAGACGTGCATTTCCCAAACAGGACAGAAAAAGGAAGAACAAAGAAAGGCAAAACAGGATGGTATAGAACAAAAAACAGAAGGGGGATTTACAATTAAATTGGACTAAAAACAAAAGGAGAATAAAACCAAATTTAGTTTGGCATTAACAGAGGAATTGCAAAGTTCAAAAAGAACAACAAACTGTTTTACTCTTGTTGAAATTTAGAAAAATGGACACAAACCAGGCCAAAAGGTTATCCAGACAAATCTGTGTGTGTTTGGTCAGCGTAGCAGTGAAATGACAGCCCATATTTTCTAAAAATGTAACCATGGTTTCATTTACGCTAATGTGTTTTTGTTTTAAGGCATTTTGAAATGGTTATGCTTGGTTTTCACACTAGTCTTTGAACATTTTGAAAAGGCTGAAGATACCATTTTACTTTAAAAGTATATAGATCAGTATAGATAAACTGCAATGCAAGCTTTTGAAAATGGAGGCAGGCTATACAATCATTTTCTGATTGGTTTACTGGACTATTATTCTTTGATTTGATGATCACCTACCCATGAACATTACACAAGCAGTAGACTAAGTACAGATACAAAATACTGAATGTGCATGCCTAGTGAAAATGAATGAAAATGCAGTAGTGTAGTCTGCACTCAAGTAAGAGCATTTAAAGAGAGATAATAATTGGGGCTAAGATGGAGCACTGATGAACCCAACAAGTTAAATGGTATAAGAGGAGGTATACTCTCCTATTTTGACTCAGAAACTTTAATAAGATGACTTAAATCATTCCAGTACACTGTCTTTAATGCCTACTCACAATTCTACCCATGCAATAAGAACAGCACGACCTACTGTATTTAAAGCAGCAGTTAAATCAGTTGGTGGATAATGTGTTCGCATACAATATAGAAGCAAACACCATGTGTGCACATGGAACCCATACTCAGAATTTGTCCTCTGCATTTAGCCCATTAGTAGCAGTGATTAGTGAACACAAACACCCACAGCAGTGGGCAGATTTGTGCCCACACAGCAATTGGAGGTTAGTTTTATTGCTCAAGGGCACCTCATTCATGGGTATTGAAGGTGGAAGAAAATGCTGTTCATTCACTCCCCAACCTACCAATTCTCAACAAAAGAGCACAAGGTGAGGGTTTGAAGACTTGGCCCATACACTTACAATAAAAGACAAAACATGGAACATGCATGATCAACCCTGCAACTGAACCAGAACCGAACTAGACAGGATGGCAGAAATGGCAGGATCTTAAAACTATACTTCACACATACAACATATTGGGAACAAGAGCTTACTCAAAACAAACAAATATAAAGTATAGCTTGAACAAACCAGAATAAACCAGACCAAAGCCATACAGTATATCAGTGAGCCAAAACTGTTTGATTACCAACATTTGTAACTTTTTTGTAATATTTACTATGTGCATCCTTCACAAAAATAGTTGATATTTGGGCCCTTTATTGCATATTTGATCTCTCCTGGACCCCAAACATTAGGTACATCTGTCCTGATGGCTTTTAAGGCTTCTTACAATTTCATTGGGTTTTGTTAGATTAGTGTGTTACCCCTGTCATCATCTGTTAGTGTTGATTCTTGTTTTTGCCCATTTGCACGATGTTCAGTCTGGATTTTTCTACTCGTGGAATGTCTGAGAAGTGATGTATTTTAAATATGTGTTGGTTGGTGTGTCAGTTCAGTGTAAATTGGCATTTACCCAGCTTCCAGGAGTCATGCTTTTATTATTCAACTGAAAAACAACTGAGTCATTCAACTGAGTTTGGTTTGACAAACAAAATTTGATTTGTTGTTTTGACACCTTCTTGTCTTCAACTAAAGGCCTGTCTTGTTTGTGTAGGATGTCAGTGGGTAGGTTGTACTGTACGTTTGGCTCTCAGTAGATGTTATTCCCTTAAAGTAGTGAAGTCAGGTTTTACAATTGTGAAAAGCTTGACATTTACCCTGTACATCACATAAAAACCACCAGGTTCTGGTGGATCAAAATCTCAGAGTAAACCACTGGGAAACAACAATGCAGTCCTAATCGGCTGCTTTGGGTTCAGACTGACCAACTTGGTTTACAATCTTTCCCAAAGAAAAACAATATTACCCAATATTTTCTGTCATGACTGGACTACTCAGAGTTGTTTACCCACATAACCCCTGCAGCTCTATGTACAATATGGACTCCATAATGAATATCTCACTTATAAAATACTGATTATTTTCCAGGTCATACAATTGTTCAAACATTGGCAGAATTGACACAGGTGTCCCCCAAAAGATAATAAGATGATGTAAAAATGGCATTGTTGTGGAAAACAAAAGATAGATAAGCTTTTATTTACCTTTGAACAAAACGTCAAAATGTCTATGGGAAAATCCAAAGTTCTATACCATTTCAAATAGTCCAAGCTGTACTAAAGCATCCTAATTACACTGTTTAATTTAAGACAGCTGTTTTAATAATCTCAATCAGTGAAAAACAACGCTTTGCTATTAGTTTGTGGACAGTCATGGCTAAAGGAGCTCAGTGAGGACCTGCGGATGCGCATTATAGCTCATAAGTCAGGAAAGGGCTATACGACCATATCTACTGTAAATGTATTGAAATTCCAGTGGCTATGGTGCAAAGTATTATTTGAAATTACAAGGCATTCCATGCTGTGAAAAATCTCAATGAATGTGGTCGGTGGTGTAGCCAAAAGGTACACCTGTGCTGGCCAGGAGCATAGTGAGAGAATTACAATAGAATCTAAGAATCTCCACCAAGCCGTCCTGATGAATCTAAGCTCTGCTGGTGGCAGCATCTTAAGGCAGATAGTCCAGCAGAATACAGAATACATACAAAAAGTGGAGACATGCAATGGAGACATGCAAAAAAGTTAATTATAGGAAGCAATTTGATCGCTGTAATAGCCAATAAAGGCTTTTCTATTGATTATTGAGTAGGGTATGAATATATTTGGACATGCCACTTTTTGGTCAAATGTAAATAAAAGCTGAGACATAATTTTTTATCACATTGATGCCTTTCGTACATTGTCTTATTATCTTTTGGGAGAAGCCTGTGTCACTTCTGGTCCAAAAAAAAAAATATTGTTAAATGAAAGTAACTTTTAAGTTAGATTTTGCTAGTGGTATGAATAATTTCTGGCTTGACTGTACATATTACAACACAAACAGACATTTATTCCAATGCTCCATAGTATCACTTAGGCCCAATCCCAATTTTATTTTATTTTTTACCTCTACTCCTTTCCCTTGGCCCTTAAAACAGAGTGGAGCCCTTGAAACAGAAAGGGAAGGGCTTTAAAATGTACCCCTAAGCACTACATCATCATATGTCATCGCGAGCTCTTACTTTATATAAGATCGATGATTGCAACTGCTGTAGTTATTCCCATTGAGTTATTTTTTGTTTTTTATCTTTAGGAAATCACCAAAGGCATCGATATCATGTTATCAAAAAGATATAATGTGGCAATAAGCTAGTAACGGTAGTGTGCATTTACATCGTGGCCATATTAATCTATGTAAACACAAGAAAACAACATTACTTTATACCAGGCACTGTAAAAAGGTAATTCTCAGCTACTATTCTTTTCTGAAAGGGTATTCGAGTGTCATCGAGTGACAGATGTGAAAGTATGTTGTGGGGCTATACAGGAGTTATATGGATTATATATATTTTTTCATCATTAAAAAAAGCATGATCATAAAACATGAGCGCCATTAAGATTATATTAAAACAAGGGTGTCCTGGAGGGCCGGTGCCTTGCAAATTTAGCTCCAACTTGCCTGAACACACATGCATGATATCTCTAGAAAGCCGATAAGAGCTTAATTAGCTTGCCCAGGTGTGTCTAATGGAGGTTGGAACTTAACTTTGCAGGACACCAGCTCTCCAGGACCGAGTTTGGGCACCCCTAATACATTTAATAAACATTATTAAAACATTTTCTTTCTTTGTTGTAAAAATTCTTAATAATGCCAAAAATACTAATTTGTTCATCTTCTGACTTGTGTATGCAATCATTTTTTTTCATTGTAGATGGTGTATTCTGGGAAATTTTCATACCCCTTTGGATTCGATTGTGGTCCTGGAAAATCTCAGTTTCATGGGCTATCTAGCCCTTGCCCTTAGCCCTACGCCTTTAAGCTAAAAAGAATTGTGACACCCTTACCACTTCACATGAATGCACAAAATGAGGGGTGGCGGTAAAGGGTAGAATTGGGATTGGACCTTAGTGTAGGGATCACTTAAAATCATTATAATGGAATTTTGTGAAGTACTCGACACATTAATGTATATGTAGCAGTCGTTTCTCTGCATTGTGTAATTTTTAATTAAAGAAATCCCCACACAAATCTAGGTCATGCTGAGGTGATTTTATTTCGCCCCGTAACTAAACACAATCAGGCAATCACTCTCTCAATATCATTTGAGTCTCTCTTTTGCCTGTTAACCACAAAATATAAATATAATAAATATATAAATAAATATATATTCAAACTTATTTAAATACGTATATTCAACCATTTACAATAATCTTAACACATCTATGTATTATTTATTAGTGCATATCTATCTATTTATAATATATTTAATCAAAACTTTAGCTGCAAAGACGCTAATACATCTCTCACTCATGACGCACATATGTGGGCTGCCATTTCACACCACATAGCATTTCATACTCGAATAAACTTAATTGATTAATAAATTAAACGAGTGGTTTAAATATAACATACAGATTTTTTTTCTCAAAAGCAGCTCATCTAAACATAAAATAAACATCAGATGAGCAGAGCTCATAAAAACCATACTTTTTTTTCTCTCAACAGAGAGCAGAAAAGAATGCAATGTCAGCCGATGTGCACATGTGACTCTCAACCTTGCGAAAAGCGCATAACATCTTTCAAAATAAAAGACCCTGACAAAAAAAATTGAAAATAAAATAAAGAAATAATGATTTATAATCTGGGGCAACAACATACCCTGCTACATATACACAGACTCCTTAACTCAGCATAAAGTAGTTGTTGTTTATACAGAGACAATTATTGTAAATCACTTTCAAAACTTAGCCTATAAAACAAAAACTTTTTGTACAAATATTCATATTTCCAAGTCCCTTAAAAATTACAGGAACAGTGTTTTGAAAACAGCCCCTAAGCTCAAGTTTACTCTGATATACTATGGATCTGTCGAGCCTTTCTAAATTGCATAAACATATTTTTTTTCAGAACACTGCTTTGAAATCAAGTGTGTAACAGTAAAGTTGGCTTTTTTAGAAAGCAGGTACGGAACAATGAGCCGGCAGGCTGAAAAGGGCCACGCTCTGGAAATGAAATGTGTTTTCTGAGATCAAAGAAAATATAGCTCAGTGGCCCGTCGCCGCACCGCGGCCTGAGATGCCTGTTTCATAGGCCATTAGCCAGTCATGTGGAGAAAGGCAGGCGGTCTCTTCCCGCTGCGAGCATTCAGAGCGATGTCATTTCCCTCCACGCGCCGACAGCGGCCCGCACCACAGTACCGCAGTGACACAGCCTCCATCATCCGTTTCCACATGCAGAGGAGTAGTTTAACTGCCATGGCCTCGCGCTGCATGCATTAGAGACACACCGGCATACTTATGAGGGCAGAACCAGTGGCTCAGATTCACTCCAGCTCAAAGAAAACTTTTAATGATGGCAGTAAGTAAAAGGGTGGAATTCCCGGAGGGAGAGCACATTAGTTTGTGGAAATTTTGTAGGAGAGACAAAGATGCCCGCGGCTAGCAATGCCGCTGTGATGTTGGTGTCGCACATTCAGCGGCATCAAGTGTGTGGCAAATACAATTTATTTTGTGGAGAAGCAGCTTAAGGGAAGCTCTCACGCTGAGGTCCAAAATCACAATGTAACCTAGAGCGATGCTCACGAATGCATTAGTACCTGTGGCAAATAGATGTGCTGAAGTTAGGAATAATGTGGTGTTGTTAGAACTGGGTAAAGGGCTAGTTCACCTAAAAATGAATATTTACTCACTATTTACTCTCCTTCCAGTGGTTTATTGGATTCTTTTCTTTCAAACTCAAAATCAG
>CAIGQZ010034880.1:548891-570428 GCA_903798205.1 Danio tinwini
TTAAAGGTTTTTAAACAAATTGGAGTTATTTTAACTCTATCCACTTTAAACCCTAACAGATGCCACAATACAGCATGTGTTCCATCTGTTTATTCACAGTTTCTGCAAGGTCTCTTCTCTTTTATGAATCGAGAAGTTATTTCAGAGCCAACAATCGACTAGTCAAGATCTGTTCTCTTTGGCGGCGGTCCAGCTGAGAACATTTAGGCTTTTTTTATTTATTTAGCAGATGCTAAAGAAGTGCTCCAATTTATATTTTTGTAGGAAACTACACCGTAAAACTAAACAAAAATCCATTAATTAACAGATGTCTGTAGATTCACAGGGGTGTTCTGTTCATTTATGCTTTTGAATCATGTCATGAGACCTTGATCTCTTTCCCCGACATTTGATGTTGAAAATTTAACCCTGCAGTTTTACAAAGAAAACAAACAAGCAAGTACTGGCATTACCAACCCAGGCTCATCCCAGGAGGTAAGTTTTTTTTGACGTTTTTGTTTTCGCAAATCCACCAGAGCCCGCTGTGTACGCTTTTTCAGATCTCAGTTTTCTCTGGCGAATGCCATTCTTGCCTGCTGTTCTCACGTAAATCCACCAGAGGCTGCTGTCAACTGACTGACTGAATGACTGAGGGACTGACTGACCAACCTATTTCCCTGTCCTCTCCCTTCCCTAAACCCAACCAACAGTGTTTTCAAAAGCAATCCAGAAAAAGAAAAGCCCTCTGGGGTGCCTGATTTTTACCACATTTTCAAATCTTATCATGTTCTCACCCTGTTATTTACTTGTTTATTTTTATTTTTGATTTTGTTTTACCTGCTTTCTGGAACTGTTCTACGCTGGACTCGTCACAAGCTACTGGACAAACTGGTAACAGTGGAAAAGCCATCCACATGGAGGTAATCGGTCAGCTGGTAGCGCGAAAAGAAACAGAAGCTGTCAGCGGCGGCATATCGCCCTGTATCGTTTGTTTTAAAGAGCCCCTATTATGCATTAAAAAAGGTCATATTTTGGTTTAGGGGGTCTCCAACAACAGTCTGATGTGCATGCAAGGTCAAAAAACACTTTCATTGTCTTATAATATGCATTTATTTTTACCTGATTATCCCAACAACTTAAATAATTTAAGTGATTCATTTGTTCCCAAACCCTTACATAGCACGATGCTAATCTGCGCTGATTGGTCGGATGACCCAGTCTGTTACCATTGGTCAACTACGTTCAGTGCAAGACAGAGAGAAATACCCACCACGGCTTATCAACATTGTTGTAGTAGTCAGAATGCAGATTTTATGTGTGAGCCCAATGCAGGAGTGCATTAAAGCAATGCAGTTTAACGCCTGTTTCACACCGCAAGTGCAAGCAGGTCATGAGCAGTGCGTGTGCAGTGCGTGAGCAGTGCATATAGAGAGCTTATCGCAAGCTGCTGCACAGATCAATCTATCTCTTTCTATTCTATCTAGTTACCTATCGATCTATAAATACACTTTTTTTTTACTTGTCATCTGCACCAAGGCCTGCGGCAACTTCCTTCTATGCTGTTTCCTTAACATGCAACTCTATTTTACACATTATATAGATCCTGGAGAACTGTATGCTTCTCATGCTCTGTGGAGTGTCATTCAAGCCTTTTCAGGTGCACTCTGTCAGAAGACAATCGCCTGTGATATCATGTCATTTTGTTTTTGATTGTCAGGATGATGTAGCCTATAGTTATAATAATATTTAAACAATATAGTTATAATGATATTTATACCTGATCAAACTAGTGTGCAACTTAAGCAAAACCGATACTAAAATAATTAAAAATTTAGTTTTGTATTTGGGGTCCAACTTAATATTTGTTGCCATTTTTAATCATTTAAAGGGTCACATTTTTTGAACTGTTGACAGTCATATATCAGAATCAGAATCAGAATCAGAATCAGTTTTATTGCCAAGTGTGCTTCACACACACAAGGAATTTGTTTTGGCAACAGAAGCTTTCAGTGTACATAAAGTGACGAGTGACAACACAAAATTAAATACAAGAAAAGAAAAGGCAATAAACATTAAACAGAGATGCAGTCAGTCAAAAAGATCTGGATGTTGAGTTGTATGTACAGATATGTTGTAAATATACAGGTTATAAGGTGCTGTGTACAAGTGCGTATGAGAAAGTATTGCACGTTTATTGCACAGTAGGGGAATATTTAACTGTTCATGAGGTAGATGGCCTGAGGAAAGAAACTTTTCCTGTGTCTATCTGTTTTTGTGCTTGGTGCTCTGTAGCGCCGACCAGACGGTAACAGTTCGAACAGGTAGTGTGCTGGGTGTGAGGCGTCCAGAGTGATTTTACGAGCCCTTTTACTCACTCTGGAAGAGTACAGTTCTTGAAGTGTGGGAAGGGTAGTGCCAGTGATTCGTTCAGCAGTCCGGACTATTCGCTGTAGTCTACGGAGGTCGGTTTTGGCAGCTGAGCTGAACCAGACGGTGATTGAAGTGCAGAGGATGGATTGGATGACAGCTGAGTAGAACTGTACGAGCAGCTCCTGTGGCAGGTTGAACTTTCTCAGCTGACGAAGGAAGTACAGTCTCTGCTGGGCTTTCTTTACAATGGAGTCTATGTGAATGTCCCACTTCAGATCCTGAGAGATGGTGGTGCCCAGGAACCTGAATGACTCTACTGCAGCCACAGTGCTGTTCATGATGGTGAGTGGGGGGAGTGCAGGGGGGTTTCTCCTAAAGTCCACTATCATCTCCACTGTTTTGAGCGTGTTCAGCTCCAGGTTGTTGTATCTGCACCATAAAGCCAGCCGCTCCACCTCCTGTCTGTATGCAGACTCGTCACCATTCCGGATGAGGCCGATAACAGTAGTGTCATCCGCAAACTTCAAGAGCTTAATGGAGGGGTCTTTTGCAGTGCAGTCGTTTGTGTACAGGGAGAAGAGCAGTGGGGAGAAAACACATCCCTGGGGGGCACCAGTGCTGATGGTGCGGCTGTCGGATGTGATTTTGCCCATTCTGACTAGCTGTTGTCTATCTGTCAGAAAGCTGGTGATCCATTCACAGACAGAGCTAGGGACAGACAGCTGTGTCAGTTTGTTCTCAAACAGTGATGGGACGATGGTGTTAAAGGCAGAACTGAAGTCCACAAACAGTATCCTTGCGTAGTTCCCTGGTTTGTCCAGATGTTCTAGGACATAATGCAGTCCCATGTTGACTGCATCATCCACAGACCGGTTTGCTCTATAGGCAAACTGCAGGGGGTCCAGCAAAGGTCCAGTGATGTCCTTCAGATAAGCTAGCACCAGTCTTTCGAATGACTTCATGGCCACAGATGTTAAGGCAACAGGTCTGTAGTCATTGAGTCCTGTGATCTTTGGTTTCTTTGGTATTGGGATGATGGTGGAGCATTTGAAGCAGGATGGAACTTTGCGCTGTTCCAGTGATCTGTTGAAGATCTGTGTGAAAATGGGAGCCAGTTGGTCCGCACAAGTTTTCAGACAGGCTGGTGAAACACCATCTGGACCTGGTGCTTTTCGTCTCCTATGTTTACTGAAGATCTGACGCACATTATCTTCACTGATCTGAAGTGCCGGGGTGAAGAAGGAGATGGCTGGAGGTGTTGATGGCTGTTTACTGAGGATCTGATGCCCATTATCCTCACTGATCTGAAGTGCAGGGGGTGAGAGGGAGATGGCTGGAGGTGTTGATGGCTGTGTAGGGAGATGATCCGGGTGGGTGTGAGGTGTCTGGTCAGAGGTGTCAAATCTACAATAGAAGATATTCAGCTCGTTTGCAAGATGTTTGTTGCAGTCGATACTGGGGGATGGCGTTTTATAATTTGTGATGTCTTTCAGGCCTTTCCATACTGATGCAGGGTCGTTGGCAGAAAACTGGTTTTGCAGCTTTTTGGCATAGCTTTTCTTGGCCACACCAATCTCCTTTGTCAGTGTGTTCCTGGCCTGATTGTATAAAATCCTGTCCCCGCTCCTGTAGGCATCCTCTTTTTCATGACGAAGCTGTCTAAGTTTTGGTGTAAACCATGGTTTATCATTGTTAAATGATAAGTAGGTCCTGGTAGGGATGCATAACTCCTCACAGAAACTGATGTATGATGTTACAGTCTCTGTGAGCTCGTCTAGGTTGGTGGCTGCAGCTTCAAAAACACTCCAATCAGTGCATTCAAAACAGGCTTGTAAGACCTGCTCTGTGTCGTTGGTCCATCTCTTAACAGTCCTTAATACTGGCTTAGTAGTTTTAAGTTTTTGCCTGTAAGTTGGTATAAGATGAACCAGGCAGTGGTCGGAGAGTCCTAAAGCTGCTCTGGCGACAGAGCGATATGCATCCTTTATTGTGGTGTAGCAATGATCCAAAATGTTATTGTCTCTGGTGGGGCATGTGATGTGCTGTTTGAATTTAGGCAGCTCGTGTGTGAGTTTTGCCTGATTAAAGTCACCGAGAATGATAAAAGCAGAGTCCGGGTGTCGTTGTTCAGTCTCTGTGATCAGATCAGACAGCTGTTGTAACGCAGTCCTCACGTGTGCTTGTGGTGGAATGTAAACACAGACAAGAATGAACGAGGAGAACTCCCGCGGTGCATAAAACGGCTTACAGTTAATGAAAAGCGCTTCCACATCAGGACAGCACATCTTCTTTAACACAGTTACATCCGTACACCATCTCCTGTTGATGTAAAAGCATGTTCCACCACCGCGTGTTTTGCCCGTTGACTCCGTATCGCGATCTGCTCTGTACAGCTGAAAGTCCGGTAAGTGTAATGCGCTGTCCGGAATGGCTTCGTTCAGCCAGGTTTCTGTGAAACACAGCGCAGCAGAGTTGTTAAAGTTCTTGTTTTTGCATGAGAGCAGAAGTAGTTCGTCCATTTTGTTAGGAAGCGAGCAGAGATTTGCTAGATGGATGCTAGGCAGCGCTGTTCTGAAGCCGCGCTGTCTCAGCCTGACGAGCGCGCCGGCTCTTTTTCCACGCCGCCGGGTCTTGTATTTCTTCCACAAAGCAGCTGCTCCGCCGATGACAATGTTCCGCAAAACGCCAGAGAAATCAAAATCCAGTTGGTGATTAGTTGGTGTGCACTGCCGAATGTTCAGCAGCTCATCCCTGGTATAACTGATCGTGTTTGATAAACATAAAACAGGACAGACTAACAGAAATAGTGCAAACACTGAAGAGCTCCACACCGAGGCAGCCATCCGCGGCGCCATCCTGAAAGTGAAATGCCGCCAGCAGAGACAGATATGTGTCTCACACTGCTATAAACACTACTAGGACACATGTATTTCACTAAAAAGTGAAAATTGGTTGTTTTTGCATTATTTTGAGCAAATTCATTCTTCCGGTTTGAAAATAATTTTTGAAGCTGCGTCACGGCAATTAGATACTTTTGTGTGAATCCAGAATGGAGAGTAGATGTCTTTACCTGCGAGTACATTGTGACGTCTCTGAGGGTGCGGCATTAATTCATGAGAAAGACTTTGTTCAAACCAATCAGCGCACTCTATTGTGTATGCGGTGCAACTTCATTAATATGCATGATAGCTTCGAAGACTGTTTTACCTGTTACAGTGTTCAGTTGACAGAGAGACGCCACGTTGTGTTGCAAAACAAGTGAAAGAACAAGAATTTGGAGACATTGGTTGTCAGTGTTGCATTTATTAATGTGCTGTGTTTATTATTGTGTTGCAACGAAGGTTTTGTTTTCATTTCCCCGCTATGAAAGCTCAGCTGGACTCATGTGTGGATTACAGTGCACGCGGCACGCAACAGTGTTTTTTAGAAACATTTTTACCTGAGAGCTTTTTGCATCTGGAAATGATGAAATCTGGATTTGCCGCTCGTCTTCTTTTAAAAAAGACATGACTCCAGTTAATTTGTCCTGTGTCTACAGATTTGGTAAGTGTGTGTGATCAGATCAGTGCCCTTTGTTTGTTCATTCAGATGGCAAAGTTACTTCGTATCGTCAGCAGTGCTCTTTTAGTCTTTAAAGACATACCATTGTCAAAATGATTTAGTTACTAAGTTTACAGTATGTAATTATCACAGCAATATTATAGCACAATATTATAGACTGAAAGATTCGCTGTAAATGCTGCTCTCCGAATGTAAACATGTAAACACTCCAATCAAGCTATTACTGTCGTGTAGGATTTTAGCCGCATTTTGTAACTGGATAGTCTATACACACACGGCTTTCTGGCGCTATGGATTTTTTTACGCAGTGCGGTATCAAACATTTTATTAAAACTCCACTGTCCAGCAGTTCCTTTCACGGGGGACATGCAGGAAATATTCCTGAATGAAAGTGAAAGTGCCAAACTGCAGTTAAAGTCGACAAATTAATTATTTGGCAAATAATTTGATTACTGATGTCCATGTAAACACAGTCACTGTCTTTTTCGTCTGCGTCTGTGTGTTTATTTTGCCAGCGGGTGCCCAAATGGAGACTCCCTTCTTTGCAACTCTTTTCCTCTTTCCCTCCCCCGACACTCCCAGAGCTGGACACGCCCACCTTCCTGACTTTTCCAAACTAGAGGTGTGAAACCACCCTGCTGAGACAGGGGGTTTCGTGGCCCTTTAAGTTCATTTGATTGAATTTATAAAAATCAGTGGATATTACCGATGCATTTATTGGGTAAAATTGCTTTACTGTCATTCCATGTGTTTTGGTCATTATCAATGCACTGTCACTTTAATTGAGCGTGAGCAGTGCTGCAAACTATCGCGGCACTGCTGCTTCAGCGACGCTCATCCCTCGTGCTGACGCACTGCTTCTGCTTGCGGTATGAAAGCTCTAATCTGTTAATATGGATGCCGAAAAAAACACACTCTGCTCACGAACTGCTTGCGGTGTGAAACAGGCTTTCAACGTGGCTTTAGACGCAATATGAGAATATAAAAAGTTAACCACATACAGTACAATTAAGCCATGTGGAGCAATTACAAGTAAACAAAACACAATTAAATACATATTTTGCCAGCTAGAGAAAACAAGGAGTCAGTCATTTAATCGCACTTACTTACACTTGTAATATGGAGGAAGAAACTGATCCATGAACTGTACACTGATAAAGTTCCTCTCAAGCTCTGACAAAGTCCCATACATCAATAATATTTTCTGATCCTTCCTTTAGGAAACAGCCAACAAATCCTCCTTTGCAGGGTCGATTATTGCATTAACTACCAGAACGTTCACTCATTTACCCCAGGGGTCTAAGGGTGTTTTGGGGCCCTAGAGAAGTTTTGACATGCACTGACATTTGTTGGGGGATGCTGATTTTGGAGTGTCTATTTAGGCTAAGTGCAAATAGCGCACCTCGTTGGAATAAGCTAGTTGAGTGCTTCCCGCCAGCGCCGTTTGATCAACAGAAACAACATAACTTAAAAGAGCAGTAGACAGCAGGTGGGTGTGGCGTAGCTCATAAAGAGCATGGTAACATGTTTTAAGACGAACGATCATGAACGCGGTTCGAATCCAGTGTCTGATGAACAAACACGTTTTTCTTTTTTCCCCGATTACATTTCAGATTGGAAATACATTTATTTTCAATAGAAAGGAAATGTGTTTGTTTAAAAATGTAAATAAAGTATATCAAATATAAAAAATGAGTCACAATTTATTTAATAAGGATAATAATATTAAATATTCTATAAACAGTTATTTTCCACCTGGTGTTAAATGTTAGCGACTTCTTAATATAATTAATCTGTATTTACAATGTTAGTCGTCCTGCTTCACCCATATTCTCCGACTTCATGGAAAGAGAGACAGAAAGAGAAACAGAAAAAGCCCCTGAAGAGGAGAGAGACAGGAGAGAAATGGTATAGTGTGTATGATTTTGGATACTTTCAGCTTTATAATCAAGTGCTTTTTGCCTACTCTTCTTCATCACGAGGGAGACAGTAGGAATCATTAATCAGTGTGTGTATTATGGAAGACTCAGATTCATACAACTGGATTGGAGAGGTGTTATGTCCAAATCATATGCATTATAACTTTGTAGAAGTTATACATTAAAAATACCCTTAAATATACATTTTTAGTAATGCTTCAGTAAACTTGTAACAAGTAAATTAAAAAACATTAATTTTCACTAGTTATATTACTATTTTTTTTTTCATCAAAGTGTGCTTTAAATGCTTTTAAAATCAGGTAAATCTTTGTTGAATGTCATTTATTTAAAAAATGTGGGCAAAATATTATAGATTAACTTTATTTAAAAAATATTATTTTAATCTTATTTTTTTTATTCAACTATAGGGGTGCGGCCTTGTAGGGGGCCCTACAAGACATTGTGCTCAGGGGCCTCTGAATTCTTAATCTGGGCCTGTCACTGAGGGCGGGATCACGTTTGCTGTAATGAGGCGACAGGAGAATCCGTACCAGTCTTTACTTTTATAAGGATAACATGAAAAGAGATTATTTGTTTTCGACCTGAATTGGTTAATGCAAAACTAGACATATTAAGCTTTCTATAGACATAACTCTCATGCCTCTTTGTTGAGTATTTGCTGAGTTTTAGTTCATTTTATTGACATGTTTTTTCAGACACAGTCTGCCTGTTGCAGATGATTTTAATAACAAAGCCTTGTGGGCGTGGTAGCATTAACTCTAATGAGCTCAGACTGAGAAACTAGGCATAGTGTTGGTTTCATACTGATTACTTTATCAAACAATGTTTGTTTTCAACCTGCACTCACTTCATTCAAAGTATACACTTCAAGATTTCTATAGATATGTCTCATGTCTGTGTGTTTTGTTTTAGCAGAGTTTCAGTAGATTTTACTGACGCGTTTCTAAAAACAGTTCGCAGACATAGAAAAGAGAAAATGCCTACACTGTTTATTATTCTTATTTTGCCAAAGCACACGTTTGTTGTCATTGTGAGTGTACAAAATAAAAACTAGACACTTAATGTCACGGTTGTGGGTGGGGAAAAGGGAGCGAGGACTCAATTGCAGAAATAAATCAATTTATTTATAATAAAGTAAAATAAAAGGGCAAAATAAACAACCCCAAGGGGGAAAACACTGACAAGACAAATAAACAAACAAACCAAACTAGACTAGACTAGACTAGACTAGACTAGACTGGGCCAACTGGCAAGGATCAAGACGAGGAAACATCAGGACAAGGCGATGTACGATTACGAACTGGCACAGGACAGCAGACATGAGGAGATTTTAAGCAGAAGTAAATTAACACAAACAGGTGAACATGATAAACTAATAATGGGTTAACAAGGAGGGTAGGGCTAGACAATAGACGCGAGAGCACATGACACAAAGAAACAACAAGCCATGTGCTCACATAAAACTAGAACACGCAGCCAATGAGAGAACTCATTAACTGCGTGTTCATGACAACACAAGCACGCGGTGCATGTAAACACGCACCATGTGCTAAACACAACACCAACAGAAGACTGAACACGAGACACGATAGATGAAAACATCTTACTGTGAGCTTACACATAAGCAACATGCATGTTTCATCTCAGCGCCAATCGAAACCAAAACCAACCAGACTGAGACGCTGAGAATGAAAAAACGCGATGTCGACAGAATAAAACACAAACACGAGTACGAGAGCGCGCACGTCACAAGCGCATGCAGACCACTCGCATCCGCATCAAACGGGAGTGCGCACGGTCTGGACGCACTCATGACGGCGCGCACACAGAGACGTACACAATGACAGAACACAAGTGCCCGACCCGAGAAAACTCGAGTCGAGCACAACAGGGCATAACAAGACAGAGCTAGTGTCTGGACTCTGCCACCAAAACAAGAATTTACAAGACCAGATTGGCAGAACCCTGACACTTAACAGATTCGATTGATGTATTGACCTTATCTGTACGATCAAAACTGAAAGTGTAATTTAAGTTCTTTTCAGCATTATGAGTTGATGACGCTTTAAAACGCGTATACGCGGTCTTCGACCCCTGGAGGTTAATGTTCACTCATCTTTAGTCATGATCAGACCCACACACACCTGCACTCTGCGTTTTACAGGATCTGGCACAGAACATATTTGATATTGTTTCGTGTCGACGTTGATACAAACCAGCAAAAGATCCGGTTGAACGACAACTAATCTTGAATGAGTTAAATTTTTTTTATACAAGATTTAAACCTCAGCTGGATGTTTTCATCACTTGGAGCTGTGTTACACACTGCATGGAAGGTCATTTTCAAAAACCCATGATAGGTGCTCTTTAAAGACGAAATGCAGCCATACGTAGCTCTGCCTACCTAATTTGCGCTTTCCAGAAATGTATACGGGGGTATGTTTTCACAGTCAGTCTGTGTTGGGCAATACCTTGGATTTAATAAAGCAAAGCAATCTATTGTTCTTTTATAATTTTAAATAGCTTATTTCAAGTTATTATTATTTGTTTGTATTATTATTAATAAAGTAGTAAAAGTAGTAGTGTGTTGTTGTTTTTGTCACACTAGATGAGCTTAAAGCAGGTGTAGCAATAGTAATACTAAGATGAAGAAGAAGAATCTACAGACAAAATTATATGTATTTTTTATGTAACATTACACGATGATTACACAATGAACTTTAATAACATTCAAATGATACATCATACTACCTTTCCATTATTTATTTGTGTCATAATAATGGTGATATATAAACATCCTGAACACTTTCTCATTAAACACTGAACACTATCAAAACTATGCTTCATTTCTTTCTTCCCTTACTTATTACCACACAAATGCATATTAAACTGTTTTAACAAAGGCAAAACCAATGGACACAATCCTGCCGTGGCACAGTAGCCCAGGCCAGTACTCAGATGCAAGTCCAAGCATCAAAGAGTGAAGAGTAAGAGTTTTATGGGGAAGCTGTAAGATTGTTAACCACGAATCTTCAAGCAATCAGGACATTTTCAGGTAAACCCCCCTCCAGCACTGATTCTACCAGAGAGGCTTATGCTCCGACATTCTGCAAAAGTAATCACACAAACCAATTTTTAAAAAAGCCAGCACCAACCGCTCGTGCAGAACATAGTCATTGTCTATTTGCTTCAGTTTATCAAGCAAGCGAGCCTGAGGAGGGCGTATCATTTATTGACTTTCTGCGCACATTTAGTTCCAAACAACATCAGAGTAGTTTACTATCCATTCTAAGTGAATTCTAGCCTGTGGTGCTGCCTCGGGCACCTGCTAAGAAGCTGCGATAGCACCCTCCATCCTCCTGCTCCACGCTAACACAGCTTCAACATCAAACCAGCATCACTCATGCCAGTTCTTGGTGACATCACTGTAACCAGGTCACCTCATATCCTCCAGAAGCTGATGCACCAGCATAATCTCGTCATGGTTTTTTTCCTGAGGTGCCCATGAATGAAGAAAACACATTACTTTACTCCACAGGGCCGCTAGCATCCAAACTGCTGAATCCACCCTCATGTTCGCCTGACGGCAACAACACAGCTTGTATTTTATTTAATTTTTTTTTGCTTTTTGTTTTTGCCTAGCAGTTTGTTTGTGCTTTTATTTTTAGATGTGAGCCATGGTTCTTTGGGTTAGCAGTGTGGACAGAACGTGGGCTTCCAAGGCTTTTGCGTGACATTTGTATTATAATTATTTATTTTGGAGACAGTAGGTGAGATGAGTAAGGTGAGTTAAGCTTCTCATTAAGCTTCTGAATAGGCCACTTTACTGGGTACTATGTTGGTATGTTAGCCACTTTATTAGGTACACCAATTTAAATAGCTTGTTAATGCAACTATCTAATCAGCCAATCACATGACTGCAGCTTAAAATGATAATTTACCCAAAACTAAAAATGTTGTCATCATTAACTCATTTTTAACATGTCACAAACCTGTTTTATTGTATTTCATCTCAAAAGGCAGAAAACCTGTAACCATTGACTTTCATAGTATTTGCTTTTCCTGCTGTGGAAGGCAATGGTTACAGGTTTGTAACATTTTTCTAAATAACTTGTACTGTGTTTAACAGAAAATAAACTGACAAAGGTTTTGAACTACTTAATAGTCAGTAATGTTTTTAATAATATTAACCCTTGTTCACTGTTCAAATTTACTACCCTTTTGTTAAGTTCAGGATGAAAACATCCACTAAATGTATGTATGTATATATATATATATATATATATTTATTTATTTATTTTTTTTTGCATAAATCTGTTTTTCTTCCCTAATTTACTGTTGGTGGCTGTTTTTGCCCCATTTATTTCCATTATAGTAACATTTGTCTTTGTCTTTGTTTACTCACTGTAGTTCTGAGAGCTGAGATGCATATTTAGATAAAGGTCACTCTCACACACTCACACACACAAACACACATTTTAATTTGCTGTTATTCTTCATATAAAATCCAAAAACTAAGTTTTTTTTTTGTTTTGTTTTTTGCACAGGGTTAATTGTGCCAACTGATGATTAACAGTAAAAAATAAATTTTTTACCTCTTTCCAACAGGGGAAACCACTAACAATCAAAAAGGCATGCTTATATGTTGTCATGGTTTTGTAATCAAAATAATGTGGTTTTAATGGAAGTCAATGGGGCAAAAACAGCCAGCAACAGTAAATTAGGGAGACAACATTTTTTTATTAATCAACAACAATGCATCAAAGGCAATGTTGTTTCACATGTCCAAGACTTTGATAAAAGTAATAAAAAAATCTGTGATATCATTTATGATTTTGGCAATTATTTAATTAAAATCTTGTAAATTTTCTTAAAGGCTTCTGTAAAGGTTGATTAACAACAACTTTTGCAAAAAATTTGGAAAAAACAAATATCTGATGCATTTTTACAGCTGTTTAATTTAGTGGATGGTTTTATCCCCAACACAGTGTCGTTGAGTTTTTTTTTTTTTTTTATCAAAGCATTTTCCCAAACTATGTGTCAAAATAATATTTGTCTCCAAAAACCATTCTGCTAGCTGAAACACAGCACACCGGTTTTGTTTTTGGTTGGTCATTAAGCATGATTGTCCACTAAAGCTCTGAAATCGACAGTGCTTTTCTAAAAATGCTATGAGTGGCTTTTTTAAAATGCTGACCGCCCAAAAATAAGTGTAAAATGCATGCTCAGTTCCTCACTACACTGCTGGAGTTTATAAAAAGTGCCACTTTCATTGACAGCAGAAAAACTCTTCGGTGGACATGCACTAAGAGACCTATCTCATCAAACGCCCTTTTCAGTTTTGAAAAGTGAGGTGCAGCACACTGCTCTTATTGTTGACTTTGGAATAGAGCAGTATGCTGCGCTTTTTATATTGCTAGGCAACCTCTGTATCAACGGTCTTGGTGGCTTCTGCATGTATGACGTTAGGCAATTTTTCCAGACAGAGTTGACTTTTATCCCCTTCAGGCGCACAGTGCGCTTCATCAAAAAATCAAAGCACAGCAGGCAAAACGCTGAACGAAGTGGCTGAGGCCCATTAACAGCAAGTTATAAGCTCTCTGCCAAAAGAAAACCATTTTAAAAGGCTCTTCTCACATGTTCAGAGTGATTGGCCCTTAAGGATGGAACTTATATGGCTACTTCTCATGGTAGAGCATGCATGAGAGCAGCCCATCAATGCTGCCTCACACAGTATAAGGAAGTCACATCAGGGCTGTGCAGGACTTGCTGGATGATGGCACCAAGGAAGTATGTTTTTGGTTGTAAAGGGAGATGACCTTTTTTAAGCCATAGTTAATTTAAGTGTTTTAAACACAGCGATATTACAGGCTGTTGTCAATCGCTAAGCAGAAGCTGCACTATGCTTGCGCGCTGTTGACTCCAATCATTCATTCATTAATTTTTTCTTTGGCTTAGTCCCTAATTTACCAGGGTTCACCGCAGCGGAATGAACTGCCAACTATTTCGCCATATGTTACTACGCAACGGATGCTCTTCCAGCCACAACCCAGTACTGGGAAACACACACACACACACACACACACACACACACTTAATTTATTTACTAAGGTAAATTTAGGGACTTGAACCAGTGACCTTCTTGCTGTGAGGTGACAGTGGTAACCACTGAGCCACCGTGCCACCTTCATGGCAATTATTTTGTGGTAATAAATTTTATTTTAATACCTTTTGACAGCAGTGTACCATCTTGTGTCTACTTCCAGCAGGATAATGTGCCATGCCATAGAGCTCAAATAATCTCAGATTGGTTTCTTAAACTAAACACTGAGTTCACTAAACTCAAATGATCACCTTTGGGATGGAGAGGGAGATTCACAACAAAAAAAATCAGAAACTGTGTATAGATATCATGTTAATATGGAATAATAAAACTCCTAGGAACATCCCCAGCACCTTGTTGCTGAGTTCAGCAATACATTTAATAAAGTGATCAATATTTTCAAGTATTTTCAACAATACATTAATTAAAAAATGACCCTAGTTCTTTTAAAGTGCGTCACATTCCAACATTTTAAGAAAATACGCCACCAGACTGATCCTCTACCGGTCTGAGTAAAGCCCTGAATAAGCACTGACCCTTGAACAGCCCACTGGGAGCGCAAAATCAATAAATTGGGCCTTATTTTAGATAGCAGCCTTCCAAAGCTTTATGAACACAATGGCATCTGCACTGCTGTGTTTATTTGCCCAGGAAAAGTGCAAAAGACAGAAAATGAAAGGGAGGAAGAGGAAGAAAAAAGCTGTGAGGTGGGTTTGCTTGTATAAAAAGACGCAACACAACTGCTCTGGACTGATAACCCTACAGATGGATTACCTCATCAATCATGTGTCGCCACAGTTCTGTTGGCCTCCATATAGCATGAGGCAGCCGACGCATTCCGCCTTTTCATTCCTTTGTTGGCTATGAAAAGCAGCGCAGCATCTAAGATTACTAGTTCAGCTCTATTAGCATAATATTTACATAGAGATAAAGAAGCTGGTGTAATTCAACATTTTCTAAAGCTCGTTTCTGTGACATGATTGATAACCTGTTTTGTGGCAAAAAAACACTTTCAGAAACGCAAAATGTAGTTTCACAAACTGTCATCACAGCCATAGAGAATGGACAGTGTCTTCATTTATATTTATCTCAGTTGTACTACTTCGAAATGTGCTTCCTAAAAAGGCTTGGTCATTAAAAACAGGGGTTTCTTTTCAAAAATTGGCCACAGGTATGCCCAGTTTGAACTGTGGAAAACAATCAAAACAATGTTTGATGTTAAAGGCTATGTAACATTCAACCCAAGCTCATTCTAATTACGTACCTCTATATACATTTCTGGAGAGTGCCTGCTTTTCTCGAATAAGTCCACCAGAGACCGTTGTTGACTGACTAACTGACCGATCCCCCCAACCTCCTTCTTCTCTAAACCCAGCTGATAGTGTTATAAAAATCATCGATTGAGTGTTTTCAAAAGCAATCCAGAAAAAGCAAAACCCTCGAGGCATCCTGATTTTTACCACGTTTTCAGATTTTACCACATTCTCACCCTGTTATTTAATTGTATATACATTTTTTTTTGGCTTTTGTTTTTGTCTTACCTGCTTTCTGGAACCTTTCGTTGCAACCCAGGCTCATTAAGAAAACGTACCTCTATATACATTTCTGGAGACTGCGAAATACATCCCAGAAGCTACTTTTTTTGCAGTTTTTGTTTTCGAGAATCCACGAGAGGCCTCTGTGTGTTTTTTGATATCTCAAATTTCTCTTACAAGTGTCATTTGCACCTGCTGTTCTCGCGTAAACCCACCAGAAGCTGCTGTGCACTGACTGTTTGACTGACTGACTGACTGACCGATCCTCTGACCCACCCTCCTCCTTCCCTAAACCCAATCAATTTTATCGATTGACTCGCCCACCCACTTCCCTAAACCCAACCAACAATTTTCAAAAGCAGTCCAGAAAAAGAAAAGCCCTCGTCTGATTTTTACTACGTTTTATTACATTCTCACCCTGTTATTTACTTGTTTATTTAAATTTTTTGGATTCTGTTTTTGTCTTACCTGCTTTCTGAAACTGTTCTTTACCGAACTAGAACCCCGTCGTCATGGTCAACTCCTCTCTGCGTCTCAAGTTCTCTAATGTACATGGCGAGCTAACGGGACAAAATGGTTACAGAGGGAAAGCTGTCCATATAGAGGCTGGTAAGCATGAAAAGGAATGGCATCATACCACGCTGTAGCATTAATTTTAAAGATAAAATTTAACCATACGTAGCTCTGGCTATATAATCCACGGTCTCCAGAAACGTATATAGGGCTAAGTTTTTAGAATGAGCCTATTTTGGTTCTTTGCCATACTCTAACCTCGTCGTCATGGTCAACTCCAGTCTGCATCTCAAATCCTTCGACGCATGCAGTGAGCCACTGGATAAACTGGTAATAACGTAAAAGCCTTTCACAAAAGGTCAAAGGGTTTCTGTGGGGTCTTAAAAAGTCTTAAATTTCAAAATCCAAATTTTAGGCCTCAAAAAGTCTTAAAGTTACTGAAGTATTGTGTTGTAGGTTTTAAATCTTTATTAAACAGGTCTTAATTTTCCTTTGTTCATGTATTGCTACCCAATCTGGCCAAAACCCATACAATTGCCAACAATCTATCTCAATACAACTTTAAAGTTTTTTTTTATTTAAAAAGATAAGTTTTAACTCTATTATCATAATGGTTTAATTATTTTTCTTACAATAACATGTTTAGAAGTGCTCCATGTATTTACTGCTGAGGACACCGACCTGGACAGATTGTGGTGCATAGATTTAGTTTATAATAGTTTTTAAACTTTTAAAACATTTGTTCTTTTTTTATTTTAAAGAAAGTTTATGTTGAAAAAAAAGTGTATGGATACAAGTAGAGCTTGCTTGGTTTTACACAATATTTAAAATATTTTGCTAAGAAATAAAATTAAAAAATCTAAAATAATAAAATTTTGTATTATTAATGACTTATTGTATTATTAAATGTATTAAATTATAATAAATTTTTTTGATAGGGCAAATAACAATCTTTTCCATTTGTGCCATTTGAGAAATTCCTTAGCATTTAGCCCTTTATAAGTCTAACATTTCATTAATAATGTTCTTTAAAAATGTCTTAAAAAGTCTTAAATTTAACTCGGTGAAACGTGCAGAAACCCTGCTGCTAGCACGAAAAGGAACGGCATCATACCGCCCTGTAGCAATTGTTTTAAAGATAATCCCCATGATCGTCATGATCTCCAGAAATGTATATAGGGGTATGTTTTCAGAAACATAACATTAGTTAGTAACGTTAGTGTAAGTACACACACTGTCACTTTGTAGAAGCTATCCTTCTAGATTGTTAAGAACAAAACCCTTATGAGGCACACAACATGTACACAAGTATTTTAAAAAGACAAAATAAAGTAGAGATCAAATTGTTAAAATTAAAGCAGTAGTTCATACAAAAATTATAATTCTGTCATCATTCATTCTTCAAAATATTCTGCAC
Organism: Danio tinwini; assembly: GCA_903798205.1. Taxonomy (NCBI): domain Eukaryota; kingdom Metazoa; phylum Chordata; class Actinopteri; order Cypriniformes; family Danionidae; genus Danio; species Danio tinwini. Next base: position 566,310 of record CAIGQZ010034880.1, read on the forward strand.
ATAAAAAAAGGAAAATAAATCAAAACAATATCCACACAGATCTCACAAAGAAACATAAATATCTGACTTATTGACAGAAAATATAGTTAAATAATATATAATTCATTACTATTTCTATTAGTATACTATTTTATTCATACACTGGAAAACACTCAAAAGTCAGCTTAAATGAGTGCAGTTAACTCAAAATTTACTGAAAGTTAATTCTACTCATTTGAAAAGAGTTTTGAACTCAGTGTTGAAGGTAATGAATTAATTAAATACCTCATTACTTTAACTTAATTGGAGTAAGTTCACAGTATTCATATAGATTAGTTTTTTTAACTGAAATAATTTGTAGCTATTGGTTTCCTGAAACGGTTTCAGTTGCCTTAACTTCTGGGTTTTACAGTGTATAAGTACCCTATACACTCATTGGGGATGAGCAAATCATATTAAAATGTACGATTGCGTATGAGATTAATAAATTTCTATTAGCCACTAAATCAAGAAGAGATTGATAAATGATACAGAGATAAAAGAGATTAATGATACAGTGCACATTACACAGTATACTGTACACATATATGTTAAACAAAACCTTCATACTGTATTGCTGGCATTTTTTCTTTTTTTGGAAGGGAGTTCTACTTTAATTGCTATTTTATGCAAGAATTCAAAAGGTTTTTCATAAAAAACAGGAAAGAAAAACGGATCACATAATCTAACAGTTGAACTTAGTTGGAGCTATTATCTGTTGTTTACATGTTAGAATTGCAAGTTTGTGCTTTCTATCTGGGCATGAACACTTTCAAGACAGAATGCACACTTATTGCCAAGTTACACGATATGAGAATAAAACCACTGTTATAAGGCATCCGGTACTTTGCTAAACTGATGTGGAATTAATTGCTTCCATTTTCACTCACATAATACACTCAAGCATTTTCTGTGTGAAGTAAGTGGAGGAGAAATCATGTGGCTTGTCTTACTGCATTGGAAAAATAGACCGTATGCCTTATTGTAACATTTATGTTACAATACGAAGAACTGTGCAGACAAAAGTGATGAAATCAGTCAGGAGCGTTGCTAGACATAAAGCTCTACTGGGGTACAGCTCCATTATTTAAAATAATAATAATAATAATAACAATAATAATATATTATATAGCTCTATAATGAGAAGGGGTGTGGTCTAATGATATCAACACCCTATATCAGGTGTGCATAATTATTAGGCAACTTCCTTTCCTTTGACAAAATAGGTCAAATAGGTCAAAAGAAGGACTTGACAGGCTCCGAAAAGTCAAAATAGTGAGATATCTTGCAGAGGGATGCAGCACTCTTAAAATTGCCAAGCTTCTGAAGCGTGATCATCAAACAATCAAGTGTTTCATTCAAAATAGTCAACAGGGTCACAAGAAGCGTGTGGAAAAACCAAGGCACAAAATAACTGCCCATGAACTGAGAAAAGTCAAGCGTGCAGCTGCCAAGATGCTGCAACATCACTGGAGTGCCCAAAAGCACAAGGTGTGCAATACTCAGAGACATAGCCAAGGTAAGAAAGGCTGAAAAACGACCACCACTGAACAAGACACACAAGCTGAAACGCCAAGACTGAGCCAAGAAATATCTCAAGACTGATTTTTCTAAGGTTTTATGGACGGATGAAATAAGAGTGAGTCAGATATCCACACGGACATCCTCCTAAAATCGCTAAAACTAAAAACAAACTAAAAATTACTTCCAAAAATATTCAGCTTTGATATTAAAGAGGTTTTTGGGTTCATTAAGAACATTGTTGTTTAATAACATTAATCCTCAAAAAATACACCTTGCCTAATAATTCTGCACTCCCTGTATGTATGTATGTATGTATGTATGTATATATATATTGAGGAAAAACCAAGGCACAAAATAACTGCCAATTAAAAAAAAAAAAATATATATATATATATGTGTGTGTGTGTGTGTGTGTGTGTGTGTGTGTGTGTGTGTGTTTAATAAAACAAAAAAGTATAATTAGAATATTAGTATTATTGTTATTATACATTTTTTATTCTAAATCAATAACAAATTAATGTCAACACTTGCAACACTGACTGCATGCAGACACCTTCGCATAAAAGACTTTATCATCAGTTTCATAACGCATGAGCGGCACGTGAACAGTGCGGCTATTTTTCAGGTGTGCATGTTCACAACCGGGACTTTCACCAGGTGCAGAGCAGCACATCATCATCAAGCAGAAGTGGTGCGTGAGGTGCGTTGCGTATGTTTTTTTTGCGCACATGCCCAGTTTGCTTTTTGATTAAATGCATTGCTTTCATCAGCGTTGTTTCAGTTGCACATAAAGAATAACGTCTTTAATCTGGGATTACCACTCTTAATAAATACACTTGCATATAAAGTAAATTGCATCTCAAAGCATTTACTGGGGCACTGGAGATTTTTACTGGGGCACATGCCCCAGTAAATGGGGTCTAGCGACGCCCCTGGGATCAGTACACACTTTCACATCGTCTTCACAACTAAAACCACCCAGCCCTGCAATTTATGAGTAATTCTCCATGGTTCTGTTGATGGCCATTTTGAGCCTGACTATGGCAAGTAACATGGATTGGGAGCAGAGATATTTTTTATAGCAAGGAAAAGATGTCGTAACTTCAGAAAAGAGCCTCAGTTATAGTGCTTCATATGGACACTGGGACTCTGTAAAGGTGAGTTTGTTAAACTCAGGCAAAAAGGCTGTCTCTTTCCTGTTTCAGCAGAGAGTCGAGACCACATTAAGGTCATGTCTAAGTGTATAACTGATGTTTTGGTTTGTTTATAATTGTCATAGTTTTGTTTTAGGCCACACTTTATTTTAATGTAGGGTTTATGTTATTAAAGGGGTGGTCCAGACTGTAATTTTAAGGCTTGGTTGTGTTTTTAAGATGCAAAGCAATGTGTGCTCATGCTTCACTTGTAGAAATCATGCTATTTTTTTTGGTCAGCTAACATTATGTGCTGTGTTTCCCGGATCCGCTCCACGTCACCAGTAAAGTGTCACTTCTGTAACATTACAGCGCTTTTGGCCATGCACTTTAGCTGCTAACTACTAATTAGCTGCTTATTAATCGTTATTAAGGTAGTACAGTACTTGGGTTTAGGTATTGGGTAGGATTAGGAATGTAAAATGAGATCAAACTTTATAACTGCAAATAAATAGTTCATATCTTAATAAAAGACAGGTAAAAACTCAATTGTATTGGCATGAATTGTTACTTAAACCAAAGTGTTATCTTGTTTAGTGTTAATTTTAGTTGTTTAGTGTTTAGTTGTTTAGTTTCCCAGTTTAATGGGAGAGATTATGGGTGTGTTTCCCAGCACTGGGGGGTTCACAAGTTAGTGTACTATCAGAGCTGGGTTGCAGCTGGAAGATGATTCGCCACAAAAACGTGCTAGAGCAATCTGTTCAGTCTGCTTTGGCCACCCCTGATGGAACAGAAACTAAGCCCCAGGAGAGTGAGTGAGTGAGTGTTTCATATGTAATTATTGTTTAGTTTAAGTTGTAATTATGGCTTTGTTTTTCATTTCACTTATAATCATAAATTTATCACAATCCTGGACCATCTATCCAGAAACTTGTCTCATTACAGCTGCCACTTTGAATCTTGGCCATTCTGGCTGCCATGCCAGAGCCCTCCATGCTCTCAGCCATCTCTACAACAAGACTGTCATCCAGTTATGAGTATCACCATCCTGTGTGTTTGTCCTGCACACTACTCCTTCAGAACTCACTCTACTCCACAAATGAACCCCTAGAGCCTGCTCCAAACCCTGTTGGTCTAACCAGCACCTCTTCCAGCAGCAACATAGTTTTCCGTTTGGTCTTCTATTCAGGTAGCTCAACCAGCTTGGTGACCATTTTACATTAACATGTATGCATTTAACAGATGCTTTTATTCAAAAAGCAACTTACACCCATGAACACACACCTAGAGCAGTGGGCTGCCCGGGGAGTAGTTGGTGGTTTGGTGCCTTGCTCAAGGGAATCCTCTCAGCTGTGGTATTGAGGTGGATATTTATTCACTCTCCCCACCAGTGATCCCTGCTGGTGCCTGGACTCGAACCTGAGACCTTTAGATTCCTCATTCA
>CAIGQZ010034880.1:570828-590282 GCA_903798205.1 Danio tinwini
ATTTATTTATTTTTATTGATTTTCAATGTTATTCAATAATCACAACCATATTACCAATTAGTTAACTTATAACTAGGCCCACACGGAATCTTTGCACAGAATTTCGCAGATTTTCCGCAGAATTCAGCAGATTTCTGCAGATTTTTAGCCCATCATTAATTCTGTTTATTTACTTGAGTAAATGTGTGTAAATCTGAATTTATTCAGTATATAAATTACACATATTTCACATATTAAGGTTTTAGTTGAGAGACTCCCAAAATAATTCCGCAGAAATCCGCAGATTTTTACCAAAATTCTCCACAGAAATTGCATAAAACGTCCGCAGATTCCGTCTGGCCTACTTATAACTTATAATAACTTAATCCACAACCCAGGGAACCCAGCCCAGGCTCATTCTGAAAATGTACCTTTATTTACTTTTCTGGAGACATCCCAGGAGCTACGTTTTTTGCCGTTTTTGTTTTCCTGAGTCCCCTGTGTACTCTTTTGAGATCTAAAATTTCTCTTGCAAGTGCCATTCGCACCTGCTGTTCTCACGTAAATCCACTAGAGGCCGCTGTTGACCGACTGAATGACTGTTTGACTGGCCCACCCTCCTCCTTCCTTAAATCCAACCAATAGTATTTTCAAAAGCAAAGATTGACCCGCCCACTCACTTTCCTAAACCCAACCAACAATTTTAAAAAGCAATCCAGAAAAAGAAAAGCATTCACTTGATTTTTACCACATTTTTAGATTTTACCACATTCCTACCCTGTTATTTACTTTTTGCCTTCTACTTGCCTTTTAATACATTTTTTGCCTTCTGTTTTTGTCTTACCTGCTTTTTGAAACCATTCCTCACCGTACTCACACCCCATCATTGTGGTCAACTACTCTCTGCATCTCATGTTCACCAACGTACATGGCGAGCTAACTGGACAAACTGGTAACAGTGGGAAAGCCGTCCATACAGAGGTAAGCGGTCAGCTGGTAAGCGCATAGTGCAAGGAATGGCGTCACACCGCCAGTAGCGTTCATTTTAAAGATGAAATGCAGTCATACATACTTCTGGCTACATGATTAACGATCTCCAGCAAGGTATATAGGGCTACGTTTTCACAATGAGCCTATGTTGTCCTCAACACACATATTGAACAACATATCAACACAGTACATAGCTACAAACATACTCAGAACCTCATAAGAGGAAGATAAAAAATAACTAATAAATAAAAATTGTATTATAATTGATAGATAATTAGTGGGGATAACTTTTCAATTAGAATTGAGTAGCCCCTGAGTATTTAATGTATGAAAGAAAAGGCTGCCAAACCTCATAAAACTCTGTAGAACCTTGGATGGTGTACTTAAAGTGTTCGAGTTTAAGATTTGATAACAATTCTAATACCCAGTGTTTGTGGTATGGTAGCCTTGCTTTTTTCCACCTGAGAAGAATCAGGCATCTAGCCATTAATGAAGAAAAGGCAATGATTTTTACATGATTAGCTGATAAGTGCGCTTCTTCTGGCTCTACACCAAAAATTTAGGTCAAAGATTAGAATTCATATCTTTATTACATATAGATGAAAATGATCTAAAGATACAGTGGGTGACACTTTAAAAGGAGCATTATCACAGCGAGTGGCACTGCCGCCGCACTAAAGCATTAAACGTGTTTTTAGGTATAACCGCAGTTTGCGACTATGGCGGCAGTGGGCACAAAGGGACGGGATGCAAACTAACAGAAATATACAGTAGTTGTAAATACCCTGCTACTTGTAAATGAAGGTGAAATAATTAAACAAAGCATTATTATACCTTTATTAATCATTGAAAGCTTGTTAACAAGCTTTATTGTCATTGTAAACTTAAGTAAAATGAGGATTCATTTTGGAAAGTAAAATTAAAGAAATAAAGGACAACTAAAATGAAAGCACAAACATACAAACATAATAAGTAGGCCTAAATAAATGAATAAATAAAGCAGTGTTTTAGCCTAAATATAGAGCGATGTACAGTGTTATTTTAAAGTGATAGGACTAAGACAGTCAATAAATAAGCTTTTTCATTTACAGTTTTCATTTATGGGCAGCACGCTGGCGCATTGGGTAGCACAATCACCTCACAGCAAGAAGGTCGCTGGTTCGAGCCCTGGCTGGGTCAGTTGGCATTTCTGTGTGGAGTTTGCATGTTCTCCTCATGTTTGCTTGGGTTTCCTCTGGGTGCTCCGGTTTCCCCCACAAGTCCAAATACATTTGGTATAAGTGGTAAATGTGGTATTATACAAGCTAAATTGCCCGTAGTGTATGTGTGAGAATGAGTGAGTATGGGTGTTTCACAGTAATGGGTTGCAGCTCGAATGGCATACGCTGCGTAAAAACATATGCTGGATAAGTTGCCGGTTCGTTCTGCTGTGGCGACCCCTGATTAATAAAGCGACTTAGCTGAAAAAGAAAGTGAATGAATGAGTTTTCATTTACATTTTCGTTGTTGCTTATATTTTACTATCTCATTGTATTTCTTAATTATTATACAGAAATAATAAATGAATAATTAAATAGGTCTAAATCATTATTTATTTAAAAACATTACCAGCAAAACACAGAGAAACAGTCTGACGCATAGTCTAAAGGGCTTTTAAGTTGAATGCTGCTTCATCAAAAGCATAAAAATAAATTGACCCCTCAAGCAGATCACTAAAATTATAATAAAAATAATTTTGCCGCAGGATGTAAATTAAGTCTGTTCAAACTTGATCAAATCTAGGGCATCCCCAAAACATATGACTATGAATATCTGCTGGCTCCAAACCACATCTGAGGCAAGATGAATCTGACCCTACATTTTGACTTTTGAATCCCAAGTCTAACTATTAGGTCATGACTGCCCATGACTGCACTTTGACAAAGCAAACAGTTCTGGTATACAGTTTGGCTTGCACAGACGTCCAGTGCAACTCTGGATCCTGCATTAAATAATGTGAGGAAAAACAAATGCAAATATTGTGGCATATTGCTTGGAATTGCAGCTACAAGTTTTTGATGGTGAGACGGTGAAACATGTCATAAACTTAAGAAAAGCTTCTTCATGATGGGTTGCTTATGGATACGGGGAGGACTTAGTAAAGGCGAGTTTGTTAAACTCAAGCAGAGAGGCTGTCTCTTTTCTAGCAGCAGAGAGTCGGGAGCACATTAAAGTCATCCGTAAGAGCGGTAAGACAAAAACTACCGCTGCTGGAGAGCTCGTTAAAATTCGATGAGAGAGATGCCATAATGGGCCAAGAGGCCTCGCTATCAGAAAGCTCTTTTTCATGTTCCCTCGCAAAAACACAAGTCCCTTGACACGGTTTGATGTTCATTTGCATCACTTTAATCCTGCTTGGTATCTCCTCTGAAGATGTGTTTTGCTCGCCCACCCCTGTATATATTGTCTTTTTCCAACTCATTTCTTGTCCCATAGAAATTAGTAGCAGTCGTAGTGTCTCCCAGTGAACGTGTTCTCTTTGATATCTTTTACACCGATGCGTGTAAAAGCACACATTCAGCTGGATTTTCTTGGATTTCCATGTGTGTCCTCAAACACTTTTTTTTGTCATTTATGAGCATTTAGAGGTAAACATGAGTTAATATGTAAGGGAGCGTTCAGTCCAAGACTTCAAAGTAGGCAAATTAATCTCCCCGGAGCCTTAATTCTTTGGAGGCACAAATCAATTAAACAGACGCAAATTGCTAGATTTCTACTGAAGAAATGACATTGCATTTCAAAAATGTTGGCTACAGAGATGTCACTGGACACACTTTGAAGAAACAAGTAGGTTGTGTTCTTGAATGGGTGGTCAATGATGAGTTTGATTTAATTTAATAAATGCATATAATATGAAAATAAGTTTCAGTTAGTTTACATAATTATATTATAAATTATTAAATATATAGATATAAACACATATATAGGAGAAAAAATAACAACAACAACAACAGCAGCAGCAACAACAATAATAGTGATAATAATAATAATAATATACAGTTAAAGTCAGAATTATTAAACCTTCTGAATTATTAGCCCCCTATTAATTTTTTTCCCCAATTTCTGTTTAACGGAGAGAAGATTTTTTTCAACACATTTTCAAACATAATAGTTTTAATAACTCATTTCTAATAACAAATTTATTTTATCTTGTCCATGATGACAGTAAATACTATTTTACTAGATTTTCACAGCTTAAAGTGACATTTAAAGGATTAACTAGGTTAATTAGGTTAACTAGGCAGGTTAGGGTAATTAGACAAGTTATTGTATAATGATGGTTTGTTCTGTAGACTATCGAAAAAATATATAGCTTAAAGGGGCTAATAATTTTGACTTTAAAATGGTTTTTCAAAAGCTAAAAAAAACTGCTTTTATTCTAGCCAAAATAAAACCAATGGACCTTCTCCAGAACAAAAAAATATTATCAGACATACTGTGAAAATTTCCTTGCTCTGTTAAACATCATTTGGGAAATATTTAAAAAAGCAAAAAAATAAATAAAATTCAAAGTGAGTTTAATAATTCAGATTTCAACTGTAGGTTGTGTTTTGATGTTTTGAAAATTGTTTAAACTACTTATTTACAATGAATGCAAGAACACAACTCTTAAGGTGTCACAACCTGTCTTCCTTGTGTGTTTGTATTCGTTATGTGATCCTCACCATGTGCTCCCTTGTTCTAGTTCCCGCCATCATTATGTTCATCACCTTCACCTGTGTTCATCCACCTGTGTGTTATCAATCCAATAATCCCCTGTGTATTTATAGTCCCTGTGTCAGTCCTTCATTGTCCAGTATTGTCTATGTCGATCCGCCTAGCAGTTGATGCCCGTCTTCACACCATGTTAATCCTGTCATCTTTGTCGTAAGTGTTGTTTAATAAATATACGTGTAATCCTGAGACCCCGTGCCTTCCTCTTGTGAACGTCAGGTGTCACATAAGGGTTTTATTTTGGGGACAACTTAATTGTTTTTTTTTGTTCAATCCTCTTAATTTTGTACAAACAAATCAGTCAACTTAATTTCTAATCGATTGTGTGTAACCCAGCATTTTTTACAATGTTGGATGGGTGGTCAGTGATGAGTTTATTTTAGTTAAAAAAACGCTGTAGCATAATATAATTTTAGTTTATAATGTTAATTAAATGAATAAAATCACTATTATTAATAATATTGACGTTGATAATAAATGTAGTAATACACATTTTAAAGAGTTGTTGTTTACACATTTTATATTTAATATCATTTATTTTTCTTTTTGGCTTAGTCCCTTATTAATCAGGGGTCGTCGCCACAGCGTAATGAACCACCAACTTATTCAGCAAGTGTTTTTACGCATGCGGATGCCCTTCCAGCTGCAAGCCATCATTGGGAAACACCCATACACTCTCATTCACACTCATACACTACAGACAGTTTAGCTTATGCAATTCACCTATAGCGTATGCCTTTGGACTGTGGGGGAAACCGGAGCACCCGGAGGAAATCCACACGAACACTGGGAGAACATTCAAACTCCACACAGAAATGCCAACTGCAGACTCGAACCAGCGACCTTCTTGCTGTGAGGCAAAAGCATGACCAACTGTGCCACCACGCCAGCCTATTTGATATAATTTCAGTCTAAATTTAAAATAAACAATGTTAACTTTATCTCTATTTCAGAGGTTGCCACAGCGGAATAAACTGCCAACTATTCCGGCATATGTTTTATGTAGTGGATGCCCTTCCAGCTGCAACCCATTAAGGCTGATTTATTCTTCTGCGTCAAGCATACATGTATGGTCTGGCACAGCCTTTAAACGGTCACAGAACTTTGCCATAGCTGAAGCCGATGCACACCTCTCAAAAAATTTAACTACACATCGATACAATGCATATCGCCAGCTCTGTAATTGATCGGCTTGGTAGCTGTGACTGTAATGAGATGGGAATGTTAAAAAAGGGAGTGCAGATACAAATGCAGGTTTATTAGGACAAAATGGTCAGGCAAGCAACGGTCAACACAGGGGCAAACAGAAGTATACAGGCAATCCAGGGTCGTGGTCAATAAACATGTGGATGGTCAAAGGCAGGCAGTGAACAGGAATAAACAATAAAACAAAGCAAGGGTCTAACACACAAAGGCAAGGAAAACCGGAACAGGTGTGAGTGTGTGGTGCATGACAGGATTTGTAGTCCATATGTTGACAGATCTTAGTGAAAGTGAATGATTCCCAGTGATCTACAAGCCTGAATTGCTAGTGATTGTGATTATGACAGTGACAAATGGGGGGGGCGGTGCTGAGAGCCGCGAGCTCGATGGAGTGAGTGTTTACAAGTGTCGAGTCCTGTGAAGGAGCTCCACATGGAAACTTTGGTTTTGTGTTTACCTTATGATTAAAGCTGTTGCATGTCCGGTGGTTCCCGCCTCAGAATGAGTGAGTTTTAGCTACTTGTACATTAAGGTAGCGTTCACAAAAAACAAAATACCCACGAAGAAACTCGACACAGAGGAACAATAAAACCTACTGCTAGCTAGCACTTAAGAAGTGTTTTTGCAGAGCAACACAAACAGCACACAGAAGTATAAATGCGTGTGTCACGGCGAACGCTTGACGCAGAAGTATAAACCAGCCTTTAATGGGAAACACTCACACAATTTTGCATTCACACACACTTAAACACTACAGCCAATTTAGTTTATTCAATTCACCACGTCTTTGGACTGTGGGGGAAACCGGAGTACCCAGAGAAAACCCATGCGAACACTGGGAGAACATGCAAACTCCACACAGTAATGCCAATTGGCCCAGCTGGGACTCGAACCAGTCACCTTTTAGCTGTGAGGTGACAGTGCTAACCACTGAGCCACCGTGCCATCCACAATAGTAGTAGTAATAATAATAATAATAATAATAATAATAATAATAATAATCTCATTTTATCTCAATCAAACAAAGGTAACACAAAGCTTGTTGGCACTCAGAAAGCAGATCTCTCCTGATGTGTCTTCATTGAGACACTGTTTTAAATTATTCAGAGACACTGGTACAACACTACTCACTATCATGAATAAACATAAAAGTGCCTACATTTCAGCCGCCGCGTACCATAATAGGTCTCATAAGAGCTAAAACTAGCTTTGGATTTCAATTTGTGTGTGTCTGTTTGTGCAAATGATGCCATACAAGAGGATGAAGCGGCATTTACAGATGTGGACATAGAGTGTAAGCCTTCATGTCAAACAATGCATCACTGACTGTTGTTTAAATGGGACAAAGCTACATGCATGTTTTCATTAATCTCTCTGACCTCATGTTGATTGCCTTTCACCTGCACAATCTCAATCTTCCAAATAACCTTTTTTTGTGTGAGCTGAGACTTAAAATAGGTATATGGTCAGTAAGTAGCTGCAAATATTCACTGTCAAAAACATACTTAAATGTGCAGGATGTAAGTTTGACTGCCAGTGGTTTGACTGTGTATTGCACTCTGGGTTTAAAACACACGCAAGTGCAGGTTGCCAGATTGAGGACACCAACAGGAGCGAGCCGGACGAGCCTAAAGGCTGATTTAAATTGTGTTCTAAATAAAAGCAATGACACATGATAGAAGAAATATTTTCCATGTTAAGAGGAGTTTTTGTCCTAACCAACACCTAAAATATATCTTTTAGAAACGGCTTCTATTTCTTGCAGCTAAACAACAGAAAATTGACGATGATCACCTCAGGTACACCTCATGTTCTTTATTCAGTGTTTAATGCTAAAAGTGTGAGTTTGAATGCCATTTTACATTACATTTATTGCCATACTACTGTAAGCAGCAGCAGATAGTTCACCTCAGATCTTGAAAAATAAAATAAACTGTTTGAAATTGAACTTTAGAACTGTGACTACATTTAATAATGTTAAAGATGTTTAATATGTATTAATTAGATTATAAACCTTACCATTTCATTAGAGTGCATTATTCTGAATGGCTGTATTTATATTTCTGTCATGCTTCATCTGGTGCAAACAGCCAAATTGCTTATCACTGCAAATCTTGTCTCAGAGAGTGTTGTTAGGACACAGGGTTACAATTTTCCCTGCTCACCTAATGTTTATGTTTGTAATATTTATATTATTTGATAATTAATAACCACCTCATGTGGAATCTGCGCCTCATTTTGGAGGCTGCTACTGTCCACCGGAGGTTGCATTTCAATCACGGACGCATACTTTGAGAGCCTTCTTTTTCAGCTGTTTTTCATCAAAGCAACCCAGAGTGCTGAAATATAATTGCCTAAACTGGCATTGGGCGCTTTAAAGGTACCAAAACTAAGACATACGTAACGTGCATTTTCAAAGCAGAATATCTGACTTTAGCATTGTTTTTCAGAGAAACCATGTTCCCTTAGCATGTTTCTTAAATAGCTGTAAACATAGTATGGTATGTTTATGTTTTAGAAGAGTCAAAAATGTACATTCAGCACATTTAAATGCTCTATAGTTGTGGTGATATGAAACCTCAAGACTCTAGGAGGCAATAAATGTACTTATATTTGTTCAGTTAAATTGAACTACATGATGACTTTAACTAACTTACTCAACAAAACCTGCTATAACTGTTACCATGATAACTGCTCAAAGTAAGTCAGTTCTCACAAGACATTATGCCGTTTTATGTCTAATATACTATGCATATATTCAGTGAGGAAAACAACAAATTAAACATGTCTCGAACATGAAATAATATTTTCTTTAATGCTTTTGGTTTAATGCATACACTTTTTGAGTGAAAATAAGCAATGGAACTACACACACAATAAAGCTATTTTTTATTTAAAGTGCATTATACAGTATGTAAATGCATACATTCTCATATTTCATAAATAGATTTTTAGCTCATTTATCTTAAAGTTTATGATATTTTTTATAAATTTTATTAATTAAATAACCCTAACCCTAACATTTATTTATCTTAAATTTATGTTTTCACACCTCTAGTTTGAAAAAAAGTCAGGAAAGTAGGGGAGTCCAGCTCTGTTTAGGTGTCGGGGGAGGGAAAGAGGGAAGGTTTTGCATAAAAATATGAGTTTCAATTTGGGCATGTACTGATTTTCACAGAGGCAAAACAAGACACAGACACGGGAGAAAGACAGTGACTGTTTAGATGGACATCAGTAATCAAATTATTTGCCAAATTGTTAATGTGCTGACTTAAACTGCACATTCTCTTTCATTTAGAAACATTTCATGCATGCCCCCCGTGACAAATGAGATATTGGATGTGAGAAACTGCTGTAAGAATGTTGTTTTAATGGAATGTTTGATACCACACGCATGTATGTATGGGAGAGAAAAAAACCTCTGCATTTCTCGATAACTTAAATGCACTCGGTAGGTAGCATCAGAAAGTATTGTGTGTATAGACTATCCTGTCACAAAATGCGGCAAAAATCCTACATAACAGTAATTGTTTGATTAAGGTGTTCACATGTTTACATTCAGGGAGCAGTATTTACAAAGGATCTTTCAGTCTATAATATTGCAGTAATATTAACGTACTGTAAACTTAGTCAAAATGTTTTATTTACTAAGGTATGTCTTTAAAAACTGAAAGAGCACTGCTGACGATACGAACTAACTTTGCCATCTGAATAAACGTAAACAAAGAACACTGATCATGCACTTACTAAATCTGTAGAGACAGGACAATCAACACGAACTGGAACCGCATCTTTTTTAAAAGGAGACAAGTCCAAAGATCCAGATTTCACCATTTTCAGATGCAAAAAGCTCTTGGGTAAAAAATGTTCCTTACAAACGTATTTTTGTTGCGTGTTAGCAGAGCACTGTAATCCACACGTGAGTCAAGCTCTCATGAATTATGCTGAAAACTCAAAGACGTCACGTTGTACTCACCGGTACTGATATCCAATCTTCACGCTGGAATTCACACAATGATCTCATCGCCGTGACGTAGCTTCAAAATTTATTTTCAAACCGGAAGAACGAATTTGCTCGAAGTCCTAACAGTGTTTATATCAACGTGGGACACATACTGTAAATGACTGTCAACATCTCAAAAATGTGTTTTAGTGTTTCGTGACCCTTTAATATTATATTACACCTTTTAGTGCTAGTGTTATGATACTACCATTACTACTACTACTAATATACTATACTGTATATTGTATCAATACAACAAAAATATTTTATTGCCATGTGAATGTGTTTACTGTATTGTTTGCTATAAAGTATTAGTAATATTAATAAAATAAAATTAATAATAATAATAATAATAACAACAACAACAACAACAACAACAACAACAACAATAAAACACTACATTAGTTGAATATACAAAACAACAACAACATAATAATAATAATAATAATAATAATAATAATAATAGCACTACTATAAATACTACTACTACTACTACTACTACTAATAATAATAAATATAATTATTATTATTATTGTTGTTGTTGAAGTCGTCGTCATCATCATCATCATCATCATCATCATTATCATCATCATTATTATTATTATGTATGTTGTTGTTTTGTATATTCAACTAATGATATATATATATGAGAGGGAGACAAAGTAAATTTATTACTTAGCCAGACCCATGTCCATTCATCTGGTGTGTTTTGTTCTGAAATTGTGTTATTAATAAAGCCACTACAATTACACTGTAATATGGCAATGCTTTAAGCAGTTTAATTGGCGTAGATATATGTGATTCCCCTTGTTAATTTTACAAACCAAATTACAGGTGGTTTCTGGTGTCATTGGCCTGAGGTGAAGCCTTTGTCACTCACAGCCACAGTCATAATTATGAGTCCCGGCGTTTCTTCCTGCTAAAATATTCCAGTCGAGTCTATACCTCAATGTTTTATTGTAACAGGAAACATGAGGGAAAAAAGCAATTTCATGCACCAAGACACATGATGTATAAACAAAATGGATCCCGATATCCTCGTGAAAGCCATAAAACCTTTATAAGATGCTCCGTGTAACTTAATTCCTCAGCGCTGATATGTAGCGAATGCTGAGATTGGCGCAGGGCACTGGTCTGTGCAGGCTAGCGGCCCTCGTGGCGCTAATGTGAAAACGCAGCCACCAAATGGAAGTTGGAGGTGATGCTACAGATCATATTAACTTTCCAGGCCTGATGATCTAAGTTGAGAAATGAGGAAATCGCGCCTCATTGGCTCCATTTCTAGTTTTCGCCCGAGTCTAATGTTTGGTCTGAGGCTGTGAAGGAGTTTGTGGGCACTGAAAAGGTCAGTAGCCACAGTGCTGTACACAAATCGTGGCCTTTGTGTGGCACTTTATAAAACTTTCTTTATTCAGTCATGCTTTGTGTTAGAGCATAACATTAGCATATACGTAGCTATTTACAGTTATCTTGAGTGAAGATTTTTTCTAAATGTCATTGGCTGTGAAATTCGTGAGCAGTTTAGTATTTATAATACTAGGGTGATTTCATTCACATTCAGGCTCAAAACTCTAAACTGAATGTCTAATTAGAATCAGATGAAGAAGTTGAAAGATTAGATTAGCAATGGGCTATATGCACAGCTAGTGTTTTTCAGCCAATGATAAATTACCTGTGAAAGCGTAATGTGACTATTTTCAATTTCATAAGGTTTCTTTCACAGCATCGATGTTGTAATGAAATTACAATGCATTCAGTTAAATAGACTTAAGCATTCATTTAGCTGTTCAAGCATAAAACGAGATGAAAGACCACATAACCGCTAGCTCTGTCAGGATTAGCGGGCGAGCGCAGAAACTCCATTGAAAATGCTGGGGGAAAATAAACTGTCATATTTTAAAGATATGGCGGGGGAATAAGGAGTTTAATGCAGAGCTTCTTGTCCGGTCTGACAATGACTTCATATCATATATCTACTGTATTAGGCTGAGAAGATCACTGATTTTTAAAGAAATCAAACCTTAACGTAGCAATTTTATAATGGAAAGACAGTTCACCAGAAGCGCTGAGGCTGGCTCGCTGAAATTAAAAGTCTGTGTGCATATACCCCATTCAGATTGCATCTCTATGAGAACTTGTTTGCATATCGTTTGAGAAACCTTTTTGCTGATATTTATGGGGACTAATTAAATTTGTGTATAGTATAATTACCTTCTTAAATGATTTAGCCCTCAGGGGTCTAAGGTGATTGTGGACTCGTGGGATGTTTAGATATGTTCTGACATGTGTGATTATTTCTTCTAATTATACTCTTGCTAACATGTAATTTTGTTTTATTCAGCACCAGTTATGCTATAGCAACAAAGATGGCCATACGCAGTTGAAGTCTAAGTTGTTATCCTTCCTGGGATTGTTGTTGTTGTTGTTGTTGCTGTTGTTTTTCTTTTCTTTTTCAAACATTTACTAAATGATGTTTAACACACTGCAGCAAGAAATTTTTTTTCACAGTATTTCCTTTAATATTTTTCTTCTGAAAAAAGTATTATTTTTTTTATTTCGGCTAGAATGAAAGCAGTTTTATTTTTTTTAAACCATTTTCAGGTAAATATTATTAGCCCTCTTAAGCAATATATATATATACCTACTGTTATGCAATGACTGCCTAATTACCTTAACTTGCCTAATTAACCTAATTGACTTAGTTAAGCCTTTAAATGTCACTTTAAGCTGAATACTAATATCTTGAAACATATCTCGTAAAATATTGTGCACAGTCATCATGGCAAATAATCAGGAATTATTAGAAACTGGTTATTAAAAGAAATGTGTTAAAAAAAGATTTTTTTCCGTTAAACAGAAATTGTGGAAAATATATACAAGGGGCTAATAATTCAGGAGAGATAATATTTCTGACTTCAACTGTATATGCTTGCATTTAATAAATCAACAAACAAACAAACAAAAGATCATTTATAAAAGTGTCACGTTTCAGGAAGGATGAGGGAGCGAGGACTCAGATGCAATGTAAGATGATTTATTAATAATTAAAATAAAACAAAAGGACAACAAACCCCCTATGCCCCCGAGGGGAAAAAAGACATAGCTATAACACAAATAGGCAAACAAACTTGGCTGGGCTGGCAAGACAGGACTGGAGTAGGAACACAGGGGAGTATAGACAATGAACTGGCACAGGACAGCAGACATAAGGAGAATATAAGCAAAAATAATTAACAAACTGACAGGTGAACAGAATAAACTAATAATGGGTTACAAGGAGGATGGGACTAGACAATAGACAGGAAAGCACATGACACAAAGGAACACCACAAGCCATGTGCTCACATGAAACAAGAGTAGAACACACAGTTAATGAGAGAACTCATTAATCGTGTGTTCACAAAGCACACCACTAAAGCAAGCAGCCACAACGTAAACACAGAGCCACATGCTTAGACAACACCAACATAAACAGAGGCAAGACACAAGCACACGATAAATGAAAACACCCTACCGTGCGCTCACACATGCAACACACGTTTCATCTCAGTGTCCTCTCAAAATTAGTTTATAAAACTTCACTTAAAAAAAGACTTTGGTCTGCATGTGATGTCCCATGCTTCTTACCATGTGAAAGAAGCAGGAAATGAAGCCTGCGCAGCTCATGACAGATAATGTGTGAAAAATATTCACCATTGGAATTCACAGAGATATTTTCTAAAGATTTAGAATAGTGTGACTAATGTCGACAGAGTATATTTTGAGTATATTTTGTACCGACTTCAAACTAATGGGATACTATTGCCAGCAATAGAGTAGCCATCTGAGGGCTAATCACTTTTTTGTATGAGAGGTTGAGAAGCCAAATGTCTTGTTTTTAAGTTTGTATGATTTATGTTAAAAGAAATAGACCGGAATGTTTCTAGCCTTTTATTAGTAAATGGACAATTTTCAACATCGTTTTGGCTACAGATTGATATAAATGGTAGCTTTGTATTTTTACTTCTTTCCTAAAGCATTGTGGTGCTGTTTTATTTTTTTGATGTGGACAAATTGGATGACACAGTGGCTCATTGGTTAGATCTGTCATCTCACAGCAAGAAGGTCGCTGGTTTGAGCCCCAGCTGGGTCAGTTGCCATTTCTGTTAGGAGTTTGAATGTTCTCCATGTGTTCGTGTAGGCTTTCTTCAGGTGCTCCAGTTGAATTGGGTAAGCTAAATTGTCTGTAGTGTATGTGTGTGAATGTGAGAGTGTATGGGTGTTTCCCATTACTGGGTTGCAGCTGGAAGGGCATCCGCTGTGTAAAACATATGCTGGATAAGTTGGCAGTTCAATCCCCTGTGGCGACTCCTGATGAATAAAGGGACTAAGCTGAAGGAAATGAATGACTGAGTGAATGAAGTGGAGAAATTATCACATGCTCAGAGACTAAGTAAGAGTGTTTGATTTGCAGTGAAATGTCAGTAGACACAGAGCTGTACACAAACCCTGGCCTTTTTATACCACTTCATACAACTTTCTTTGTGCAGTCTTGCTTTCAGCGTGCATCGGTAACAGCATAACATTAGCATATAGCTGTTTACAATTACCTGTGTTGGAGATTTTTCTAAATGTCATTGGCAGTGAAATTCGAAAGCAGTTTTGCATTCGTAATACTGGGGTGATTTCATTCACATTCAAGCAACCACAAAATTGAATCACTAATTGCCATTTGGGATGAAGAAGCGGAAATTTCAGATTAGCATCTTCACAGAAGTCAACTCTGTTTGCACACCGTGTGGGAATAGCTGTAGCATTTTGCAGACATTTATGTGACCAAGTGGAAACCCAGTGCTCAAATCAAATTTGACTATCCAAGTGGAAATACCTCCTTAAAATATTTAAAGCCTTTTTGTAGGAGAATTTGAAAAGGCAGATTCTTTGTGATTTAGTTTGGATTGATTTAGTGGTTTCCTACAATGGACTGAAGGTAAATACCAATCTCTTCCAAATGTCTTACAATAGTCTTGTAACAATTTAACAAGTTTTTGGGGAAACTGCTGCAAAATGATTCAGTGAATCAATTTTTGTAAATCCCTTTTTTTTACTAATTCAGGGTATATGCAGGAATCCTAACGTTAATTTCAATACATTTTTAAGACTTTTTAAAGACCTTCTCAGAATATTTTATTACCTCATCGCCACTTCAAGTTCTAATCAGTATCAAACCTTTCACTTAATGAACAGTTGTTAATAAACAGTTGTAGTTAAATCAATGGAGCACAACCATGTAACAGAAGTCAGATAAGCTCAGAAGAAACAAAGCTTGAAAAAATAAATTATGCAGTTGTTTTCAGTGACAGGCTTCAGCCACTGTTTTAACTCTCGTTCTCCAACCAGAAGCAAACTTGCATTTTTGCATTTTGTCACATCACTTTCCCACATTTGTCACAAATTACTTGACATCACCTGGACAGAGAAGCTTGGCCCAAACCAACCGCGTAGATTGAGTACGCTGTTGTTAATATTAGAAGAAAAATAAATATATTTATGCTTTTTTTGGAGTCAAACACTTTGGACCATGCTTAAACTATTTTTTTATTTAACATTCTCATAATTGATTTATCAACGTTTAATACTTTTTAAGACCCTGCAGACACCCTGTAATTATATCAAACGAATGACTAATTTACAAATCTGGCACAGTGTTTACATGACTCAGTTTTCAACAAAATATAAAAACCTTTTTTATGCATTTTGGCCATTTACAATAGTTTTTACTATACTGTAGTACAATAGTTAACGGCTGAGACACACCATAGAGCCATGGTAAAAAAAATAAAAAATAAAAGATACTGTATACAGGGTTCAACAGTCATGCAAATAATCATACCAAACATAAAACAAACCACCTAAAATTAAAAATATATAAATCTGTTAAATAAGTGGCGGTTCATTCCACTGTGGTGTCCCCTGATAAACCAGGGACAAAGCAGAAGAAAAATTAATGAATGAAATCTGTCAAGTAAGTGCATTAATGAACAACATTAAAATTAACATTAAATAAATCTTTAAAATCTGTTGTTATTTCTGATATTTGGAATTTAGATTTAATGTAAGTAGAGCAATGTAAACATTGCAAACATTGTAAACTAAGCTTGCTATATTCAAATAATTTAGTGTGAAAAGGAAAGATCAATATCTGCATTGTCCATTACTATAAAAAGCTTTTCAGGCATATAGAAAATATGAAGGAATATAAATAATGTATAGTTTTACACATTATATTTATTTTTTCAAAATAGCTTAAATTAGCTAATAAAACAAGGTGGGCCTACTGGACAAAAAGAGAAGGTCTCACAGACACTTTTAGAAGGTGTCATTCATTCATTCTTGCATACTCAAGGTATCTTTTTCGTCTCTTGTTTATCCTCATTGCATCCATGTGGGATAAATGAACGGCATCTTGACTTCGTCTTTCGTGAAACAGTGTTGCCATTTAATATATAGTAAATCGGACTCATTCAAAGTAGCGTCACTGCACAAAAAAAGTAATGAATGCATGTTACACTTCTAACTGGACATTATGTTTTCTTTTTCTTATAATGCACAGAATTTTGAGGTGTTTTCATTTGCCATCCATTCACAGGCTCATCAAATTCATCAATCTCTATCTTTTAAAATCTAAATCGAAAGCGGAATAAAACTCTTATTATAAAAGCGGTGTTTTAGTGCGCTGCTATATTGAAAACATATGATTCGATTCGCGCCTTCTGATTCTCGGAACATAATGGCTTTTGCTGTAAAAGGCAAGTGGTGTTTAGAGGCAAACTGAATGGGCTGATGCTGCGATTTTAGATGATTTGCAGCAAAAATATTTGTTGAACATGTACTATGTGCCTAAAGCATTCGCTTAATGTCATTAGCTCATTTTTGGCGGAAGTGGTGTTTAGCGGCTTTTGCATCAGAACTCTTCAAATATCTGTAGACTTTAATATAGGTTAGTTGTCTTTACTCCTGTTCTGTCCTTGGCCAAAAACATGCTCTTACATTATTAGTGCAGTGTAAACACTATCTAAATAAATTTGCCATAGATATAAAAATACATTTCAACTAAATAGATTGTTGCGTGTTTTATGCTATGCTGTAATAAATTTGAACGTGCTTTGTTTTTCTTATTATTTACCATATAGTATACATAGAGATTACATGGAACTTTAAGTCATAAAAATTTTCATAAAAAGTCATAAATCTGTTTCATTGAATCCATTCGTTCATTTTCATTTCAGCTGGGTCGCCACAGCGGAATGAACCGCCAACTTATCCAGCATATGTTTTGCACAGCGGATGCCCTTCCAGCTACAACCCAGTACTGGAAAACACCAATACACTCTTGCATTTACACTCATACACTACGCCCAATGTAGTCTATCCAATTCCCCTATAGCGCATGTCTTTGTACTGTGGGGCAAACCGGAGCACCCGTAGGAAACCCACGCAAACATGGCTAGAACGTGCAAACTTCACACAGAAATGCCAACTGACCCAGCCAAGGCTCAAACCAGCGACCTTGCTGTAAGGCGATCGTGCAACCCACTGCGCCACCCTCATTGAATCCAGTCACTCAAATTCAGCATAATGAATCTGGTGAAGTGCTGACCAGGTGCAGTGTTGGGAGTAATGCGTTACAAAAGTAATGTATTACAGTAACGTATTACATTTTCCTGTAACGCAGTAATGTAAGGCATTACTAATACATTTTCAGTGATATTTTACTCGGTACATGTTCAGTAACGCGTGCGTTACAACAAACTTTTCACTGACATTAACAAATATAAAAATACTGCAGTTCTATTTCCTGTTCGTGGTGAGTGAACATCCGTGTGTGTTGTCATTAATCTCCCTCTGGCTATCGGAACTTTTTACTTTGACCGTGGAATGATTTCAGCCTCTGAGCTCGAGGTCCGGGGCTATTTTGGCTCAGCCCGGTTCGCAGTAACCTTAAGCCCACGCGCAGCGAAAAACTGGCAAATAGATGAAAATGGCAGATGACAGTACATTTGTGAGATGGACGTACGCGCATATGGCGTTATTTCACTGACAAATGTCGTAAGCGCAGTATTACAAGTCCATTTCCGCTCTTCATAGACAAAACTCCTCGCGTGCACTCAAAACACTGGCTGTTCTGCTCACGTGCGAATGATCTGCTCTCGCTCCGTCAAATGATGCAGACTCACAATTTGTGCCCTGTGTTTTCTCCTCTATTCCTGCTTTTGCTCTCCAGAGATCCTCCTGTTACATTGTTATCCCAAGAATGTTGATATGGTTTATATATTGCTACACTATTTACCTACAGGTTAAGGTAAATTCTTTAATAAATACTAGTGTTTTGGAGTTAAGTGTGCTGCCTATGTTTTAGGCTAGTATTATTTACAATATATAGTCAAGCTATTCACAGATATTGCCAGATAACAACTTTACCTCTACCATACTTTAACCAAATCATTTGTGAATCTGACTGTCATCCTTTCTTGCATTGTCTTGAGCCTTCACATTGGCAATTATTTACTATATTGTTAGATAGCTGTAAAGTTGGTTTTATATTTGCACATTCATTCATTTAGAAGTCTCTATATTGTTTACCATGTTACTTTGAATATTTGATCGGAATTAGCATGCAAGTATGACGTCAAAACAACCTTAACACTATCTAATTGACTGTGAACAATGTTGTACTTTGATAGTCACTGGCTGCTTATATGATTTCCCTATATAGTATTTGCAAAGAACACTTTTCTGAAATTATATTATAAGGAGAAAGTCTGAATATCCGAATATAAAACCAACTTTACCTCTATTATTGTTAGTAGCCTGGATAGGTCACAGTCATTCTGCTACATCATATCTCTTTCTACTGGATGTAACATGCTCTGCCGTACATTTGGTCGTTTTAGAATGTTAAGTTCTAATTCTGTAGTTTTTTTTTTTTTTGGTGAAAGTAACTAAATAGTAATATAAGAGTAATGTAACATATTACAATTTTGAGACAGTAATATTGTAATGTAAGGGATTACTTTTAAATAACAGTAACAAGTAATCTGTAATGTATTACAGTTTGGAAGTAACTTGCACAACACTGACCAGATGTTCACTGATGGCCAAACATCAGGTAATGTAATGACCTTCATATTACAATAGAGTTTTGCTTGAAAAGGTGTTGCAAAATACACGTTTTTAAAGCTATACCAATGTTTCAGTGTAAGCTACAAAACATGTTTGTAAGCGCTGCTGTAAGCATCACTGTATATGTTGAGCAAGTACTTGCCAACCAAAACAATAACGAACCATATATGTGCACATGTAAAGTGTTTCTTTACAAAGTGACATCGCCATCTACTGGCCTGGCATGCTTATACAATGTTTATGCAATGTGGTCATGAAACCTTTATTGCAATTTAAATGCTCTAAACAGGTGATAAAAAACAGAATATGTTGTATATTATTAGAGAAATTTTTTTTTTTTTTTTTTTTGGGGGGGGGGGGGGGG
>CAIGQZ010034880.1:590382-602728 GCA_903798205.1 Danio tinwini
GGGGGAGGAGGTATGCAGTGTTAGAGCTGAAGAACTCTTTGCCCAAACCCGAACCAGATAAGTTCAGTTTTAATTTCTATCATTCTATCTCGGGTGTGCTGTAAAAGAGCTGTCATATGATGTGCTTTAATTAGCATAAGCAAGATGTGAAAATGGATGCCAAGGAGGTGATACAGAGAATTGCCTCTGGCGATTATGTTTTGGTTGCACCGGCAGATACAGCAAAGTCTGAGGTGTGGTAAAGTTTGCATGTACACTTTTGAATAAGGTCAGGCTGTAAACAGGTTCAGCATTTTAAAAAGCTGTCAATCAAAATGTTGGGCTCAGGCTCCGAATGATTTTTGTCAGGCTCTGGGCCTGTTGGGCTTAACTTTTAAGGCCCGATTACAGCTGTAATAATATACTGTATGTTTTATTGGCATATACTGTATCAGTAACTTTTTTGTGGCAACACTGTAGGTCATCACTGCATTTGGTTAAAAAATTAAACAAATAATTTATGTCACTTAACATTTGATTGATTGATTGATTAAATGATTGATTGATTCATTGATTGATTGATTCATTCATTCATTCATTGATTGATTCATTAATTGATTGATTGATTGATTTGGAGTTGGACTGCAAAAAAAATATTTGCCTTGTTTTTAGACAAAAATCAAATGATTCTTAAATCATAAAGCATTTTCTAGACAAATAAAAAATATTGTCTTGTTTTCAGTTAAAAAAGGTCAAAAGTATTTTTTCTTTTTCTTCAAACTAGCAAAATAACCACTTATTTTTTACTTTAAATAATCACTTAATTTTATTAAATTGTTTTCTGAAAACAAGACAATAAGCTTTCCTTCTACTTTATATGCATCTTGACTTAAAGGGATAGTTCACACAATTCTTCCAAAGAACTCACCATTTACTCACCCTCAAGTTGTTCCATACAAACACAAAATAATTTATGAAAAATATTAGTAACCGGTAACCATCGACTTTTATAATAGGAAAAACTATTTACTATGAAATTCAATGGTTACAACAACACCAAAACACTCAAACAGGTTTGTGAAGGGTGAGTAAATGATGACAGAATCTTCAGTGTTGTGTGAACATCAAAAACATCAGTAAATTAAGAAAACGTCTGGTTACGTCCGTAACCCTCGTTCCCCGAATAAGGGAACAGAGACGTGTGTCTGTAAACAGACTTTTGGGAGTACTTCAGACGACCAATCGCTTCTGATGATAAGAAAACGGGCCAATGAAATGCCAACTGTGGCTGATGAGCTCATCAGGGCTATATAAGCCAGCTGCTGGAGTCAGATCCTCAGAATTGCCCGCTGAAGAGCCGATCACTCAGCTCCCAGCTGGAGACTTAGGTGCTGTGGCAGTGGAGACACACGTCTCCGTTCCCTTATTCGGGGAACGAGGGTTACGGACGTAACCAGACGTTCCCCTTCATAGGGAACTCCAACGTGTGTCTGTAAACAGACTTTTGGGAGATGTTCTGGAAAGCGCCACAGCAGCTAAGCCCGTCACGCTCCTGATGTGCAGTTTGCCAAGCAATGCGTAAGCGCACTGACATCACCAAAAGCGCAACCTTCCAACGTTCCCTAGGCCCAAAAATTACCATTACATGGGAATAATACAATTTAGATCGGGGGTCGTAATTGAGCTTTTACCTAGCTAATATAGACTTGGGATTTTAGAGATACGACAGTACGTTGGGAAAGCGTGCCAGTCCCCAAAGGGGGAGGACGCTGCGGAGACCACCTGCTACCCGGAGGGGGAGACTTGATGGTAAGAGAGCATATGGACTAGCCCTATTGAGGGAGAGTGCTACATATGATAAGCTGGTTAGCGGTTAGGGAAGACATGGGTCCGCCTGAATAGGGGGAACACACCATGGTGGATAATGCATATGGCATCACCTAGACAGGGGAATGCACATAGCTGGCACTGAACCTCAGTATGCGGGTAGACCAGATGGGCGTACCAGACTACACACTGAGCCAAGCACTCGACTCCTCCGCTGAGTCAGGTGCTGGGGGCCTCGGAGGAATTCTCTAGGGTTCGCCTGAAAAGGGAAACTTACTAGTAGAATAGAAAATTCTCCGGGTTAGGGAGCCTGGCGCAGCAAGCGTTTATTGACACCGAGCTTAATTTCCTCTTGATTGACTGGGGTAACCAGTAACCAGGAGGAAAGTGACTCCACTCGAGAAATAATCTCGATAATGTGTTAGGTGTCGCCCAGCCAGCAGCTCGACATGATCTGTTAAGAGGCGCTGTTTACTCACGCCGAAAAGGAGGCACCGCTTATTATATTATTATTATTATTATTAAGTGTGCTCTCTCTCCCGGGGAACACAGCTCGCCCTGGCACATGAAGCGAGGGTGAAGGCATAAATTAAAAAATGGACCAACCTCTATTTTAATACAGCACTTCCCTTCTGCTGATCATAACAGAAAAGAGCTGCGTATGCTTACATGTCACGTTAAGCGCAGTGCGCGGACATAGCAATGAAAAGGCTGAGTCTGCCTCCTCCGCAGGCAGCGCTTGCAGGCTCACCACCTAATAAAAAAGGGGGGTGGTAGAAGCCTTGGCACAAGGTGAACCGAGGTCTCAGGTATTTAAACGTGAGAGTAGGTCGGCCCAATTACTGGCACAATTCGCTGACCGAAAATGCCACCGGAATCTTAACCCTCCTGATACCAGCGCGATCAGCAGAGCTGCCTAAAGGGACAGAACGTATATAAACTGATCGAGTGGCTCAACGGACCTAATCATAACTGTTAGGGCTAGACAGATCCCAAGAGGGTGAGAGAGGGGGCGGGGATGGATTATCATCACGCGCCACGCGCCTCTGAGAAACCGGCTGAAGAGGTTATGCTTTCCCAGCGCGCTACCATCCGCATTAAAAACGCGGATGTTAACACGCCAAACCTTCAGTGCGGAGGGAGACAGCCAGCGCTCCAGCTATCCTGAAGGAAGAAAACACAACACTAATCTGGCATGTCCCAGATTATTCCCACACAATTCCCACACAACGAATAGACTCCACTGCAGAACATAGGCATACCTAATAAGGCGCTCTAGCCTGTAGTGACGGTGTTAACTATCACACTGATAAGTCACCTAAGTCCACCGCGCTCTGTCTGGAAACCATCCAAAGAGGCTTCAGAGCCCTGCACGGGTGCCAGGGGGTGCCCGTCCCAGAAAAAGGAAGTGCTTTTTCCGGGGAATTCATCAGGGAGGGCCATCACGAGGAGTGTGAGTTCTGAAAACTCGGGTCCGGTTGGGCCAGAGAGGCGCAACGAGCAAGACCCGCTCCTCGTCTCCCCAACTTTGCACAGTGTAAGTAGTGTCTGTGCGAGCAGGCTCACTGGGGAAAGAACGCATATTGCGTAACCCGGGGCCAGCTGAGAGCCAGCGCCTTTGTGCAGAGCAGAAAAGGCAGCCAGCGAAGGGCTGCTCGGGAGAAACAGCAGGATGACCTGGGCTTCTCTGAAGCGTGCCCATAACAGCTGGAACGTGCCGGGGTGGAGTCTCCGTTCTCCTGAAACATAGCAGTCCTGAGAGCTTGTAGCTGGCATGGAGAGCTTGTACAGGATATGAACGGCGCACAGCTATTTAGCCGCAAGACTCCGGAGGAGCGGATGGCGAGCGAACTGAGACATGCTGAGGTGGCGAACACCGCCCGAACGGTTGATGTATGCCATCGCAGCCGTGCTGGCCGTCCTAACCAACACGCGTTTCCCCTCCCGCTTCGGTAGTGACCGGCGGAGAGTGAAAAACAATGCCAACAGCTCCAGGCAGTTGAAATGCCAATGCAACCTGGGTCCGGTTTACGAACCTGCAGCTGCATGCTCGATACACACAGCCCGCCAGCCCATACTGGAAACATCTGTCAAGATGACAGCATCACTGGATACTTGTTCTAAGGGCACTCAGGCCCGTAGAAGGCAAGATCCATCCAGGGGCTGAAGGTGCGGAGACATAGCGTGGTGACGTAAACCCGGTGCCTCTCCGCGTGCCATGCCCATCTGGGGACCCGATCGCGAAGCCAGCGCTGAATTAGTCTCATATGAACAATTGAGCAGCGTGATAGCGGCTACAAATGTCATATGCCCCAGGAGCCTCTGAATAATTTCAGTGAGACCTAAGAGCGCACCGTGATGCAGACCGAGTCCAGCTCCAACCCGAGATGAGAGAAGGTCTGCCCGGGGGAGAGCCCGCTCATACTCGATTGACCCAAAACCCAAACAGGCTGAGGTGCCGGAGCACCAGGTCCCTGTGCATAATCGATCAGTTCAGAGATCTAAAAATAGTCAATGAATAATCAAAAAAATGCAGATGCGCGTGCGCTAAAGACGCACAGGGCATCCTCCACGCATGGAAACAGGGACAGCCCGAATGGGAGGACTGTTGCCACCCTGTTCGGCCCCCCGTCGAACACCGGAAAAAATCACAGTATAAGGAGGGAGAGAGCGAGACATGGAGCGAGCGTCCTTCAGGTCTATAGCTGCAACCAATCCCACGGACGGACGCACTGGGGGATGCGTTTCTGCATGAGCATCTTGATAGACATCCTGAACAGATGACAGATCAAAACACGCAGATAGGATTGGTATAACCCACCGCTTTCTGGATACGATGAAGGGGGGCGTAACCCGCTCTTCATCTCGGCTGGAGGACTGGCTTGATTATATCCTTCGCCAGGAGGATAATAATCTTCTCACGCGAGACAGGGAGTGGCATAGCAATGATCGCTTAAATACACACTCGTGCACTCGGGAGGCCAACAGCGAATTGAAACGCATAGCCGAGTCTGACCGTCCCCCTGAGCTACTGCGCGGGCTGAGCAGCGCTAACCAAACTGACAGAGCCCGCTAACTAGCAGCATACCCGGAACGATCGCTGACGTACCCGCGGAGGGGCAGCTTCGGGATGGGGAGTGCTCATCCCGGGAAGCAGAGCGTCCCGAGGAAGAGGTGAAAATAAGAGATTGACTCTTACCTTACTCCCAGGATCCCGCGGAGTGGCTGGAGGTGCGAGAAAGGAGCTCATCCTCTGGCGCCCTCAAGCCTGTGGCGAAATGCACCAAAGCTGAGAGCTGGAAGGCAGTGCGTCCCATGCTGGCAGCAATTGGGCTTCCACACCCAGAGGGAGGAAAAGCCGCTCTTTTCGGATCGCTACTCATTATACATTCGCGGGGGAGCCCCGGCCTCCACCGGGGAAAGAACGGTTCTCCTCCTCTCCAAGTGGCCCGCCTCAGGTTCGCTTCGCAGTCCAGTTATTGGACTTAACGGCGACCTGTGACGGGAGCGTCAACTCCCCGCGGGCGGGAAGAGCGCACTCGGCGAGGAGCAGCCAGCACGGACAGGTCTGATGGGGAGAGCCCACCAAGAGATGACCTGCTCCATCGCGCATGGCTGCTTTCACCACTGAGGATTCCTGGGTAAAATCCCCGATGGTGTCGCCGAGAAGGCCTGCCTGGGATATGGGCACACTAAGAAAGCGTACTTTGTCAGCGCGGCGCATATCTACAGGGCAAGCCAGGGTGGCATTTCTGGACCACTATGTGGCCATCGTCTTCCCCAGGGCACGGACGGCCGACTTGAATGTCATGAGAGCATAGTCGATCGCCGTGAGATGCTTACGCATAAGCCTGGGGAAGAACCGCCCCTGTGCAGCACAGCCAGGAGGCCGTGGGGCACGGCAGAAGCGGCATGGCCCGCAGCGGTGTGGGCTCTGGCCTTGATAGACACAGATAACCCACCCGCCTTAGACGGGGGTCTCAGCTTACCCCTCCAGGTGGCGGCGCCCACCACCTGAGGAAATAGCTTCGTACCCACTGGCCGCCTCGCCATTAAGGGAGGTGAAGGCGGAAACACACGTGAACCGGGCAGAGAAAAACGCCCTCTATGCCAGCGTGTGCTCACTGTGCGCCCCTGGGAAGAAGGGGACGGGGGCTGGAAGATTAATCTTAGAACAGCCCGCACGTCACACCCTCTAGTCGGTCCAGCGGTGAGACTGGGGGACAAGCCATCTCCAGCCGCACTGCCAAAGCAGCCCAGGAAGCGCAGCTGTTACGTCTGATTCGAGAACCGTGACTGCGCATTGCACCCCGTGGGATGGAAGCGAGCCCAGTCTGTCATCCGAGCATAACAGCTCGCCCTCCGATGTCGCGATGGACCTTTGATCTCCGGTGTCATCAGGCGGAGGCGCGGGCATCCCGGGGGATGAACCGTACAACCGCCCGAAGCTTGGATGGGGCACGCTGTGGAGGAGTGGGGGGTCCGCGGGCCCGGAGGCGACGGATAAACCCCAACTGTGATCCTCAGATCTGCCCGCGTGCTAACCGCTTTCACGGGGAGCAACGGGGGTGGCCGAAGCCGCGATCTCAGCAATGCAACAACCACGCCCTCGCAGTGAGAGCATAAGCTGTCCGCGGGCACCGCACCGACATGCTGGACCCCCAGACCTGTCATGTGATACCCGTGCCCATCATCCGGAGATAGGAACCACCGCATCCAGAAACGCACAGTCAGAACAGCGTCTTGAAAAAGACGTGTTGATTGACTGTGTTGCTCTCTTAGGAAAATCTCTTTTAGATCACCAGCGAAACGCCCGGAGGACGGGAAACCCAGCCCGCCACTCGCACGTCTTGCTTCCGCACTGGTGAAGGTAAGGCTTCCTTCTCTGGAAGTCAGCTCAGCAGAAGTTGTTCAGCTCACGATCGGCTCTGAAGCAACAATTCTGAGGATCTGACTCCAGCAGCTGGCTTATATAGCCCTGATGAGCTCATCAGCCACAGCTGTGGAGCTCAGCTCCGCCAATTCAATTGGCATTTCATTGGCCCGTTTTCTTATCATCAGAAGCGATTGGTCGTCTGAAGTACTCCCAAAAGTCTGTTTACAGACACACGTTGGAGTTCCCTATGAAGGGGAACATCTTGATTGTATTGACAGCACACTTGTTGCAACTCACAACACATGCAAACATCATAGACAGAAATGGAAATATTTCAAGGGGATGAACAGAAAAAAGTGACAAACTTGGCTAAGATTTGCTTATAGTGCAGTGACTATTGGTCAGTGAAGTTGTAAGTGTTTTCATTATAATTTTTTTAACACCATAATTACTCAATTTTTTTGTCTTTTGCATATTATTAGCCAAAATAAACTGATGATTAACTGATTAAAGAGTATTATATAAGATTATAACTTAATAAACTCAGCTAAATACATTTCAAGATTAATGAAAAAAATAATAATTTAATTGAAATAAAATCTAAATAAATTACAGATAAGAATATTCATTCATTTTCTTTTCGGCGTAGTTCCTTTATTAATCCGGGGTCGCCGCAGCGGAATGAACCGCCAACTTATCCAGCACTATTTTATGCAGCAGATGCCGTTCCAGCCGCAACCCATCTCTGGGAAACATTCACATCCACTCATACACTACGGACAATTTTGCCTCCCCAATTCACCAGTACCGCATATCTTTGGACTGTGGGGGAAACCGGAGCACCCGGAGGAAACTCACGTGAACGCAGGAAGAACATGCAAACTCCACACAGAAACGTCAACCGACCCAGCGACTTTCTTGCTGTGAGGCGACAGCACTACCTACTGCGCCACTGCAGCGCCACAGATAAGAATAATATTTAAAAATATATATATTCAGGCTCTTTTAGTAGGCTAATGATGGAAAGTACAACATAATACAAATACTGCATACTAACTTGAGGCAACTTTTTTTTCAGATCAGAATATGCATGTTGTAGGATTTCAGCATGTTTTCTATTGTGTTTGTGTTGTGAGGATTTGCATCTTGTGCTGTCAAAGATGTTTTCTTAAAGAGCCCCTATTTTGCATTATAAAAGATCATATTTTTTGATTTGGCGGTCTCCAACAAAAGGCTGATATGCATACAAGGTTTTACATTACATAATACATTGTTCTATAATATGCATTCATATTTACCTGATTATCCCAACGCTCCCATATAATTTGTTCAGAGATTCATTTGTTTCCAAACCCCTCATTTGCGTGATGCTAATTTGCGCTTATTGGTCTGATGACCCAGCCTGTTGTGATTGGTTGGCTGCGCTTAGCGCGAGATGAAAAGAAACACCCACCATGGCTTATCAACATTGTTGAAGTAGACAGAATTCAGAGTGTATGTGTGAGCCCAATGCAGGAGTGCATTAAAGCAATGCAGCATATTGCTCTATTCTATAATCCCAAGTAAGAATGACACAAATTCAGCATTAATCCACACTGTGGCAAAAGTTGAGCTATTTTAAAAATTGCTGAACAGCTGGCCATAGCAGACAAACGGCAGGGGATCACATTTCAACATGATTTTAGATGTAATATGAAGATATAAAGATTAACAAATTTTACCAGATACAGTACAAGCCACGTGGAGTGATTACAAGTTACACACAATTAAATAGATATTTTGCATGCTAGAGAAAACAGTAAGGCAGCCATTTTAATCACACTTACTTGTGATTCGTAGGAAGAAGAAACCGGTTCATGAACTGTGTACTGACAAAGTTCCGGTCAAGGTCTGACAAAGTCCCACACATCCCCCGTTTCAGGGTAGGTTATTGTATTAATCATCAGAATGTTCACTCATTAATGTTCACTCTTTTTCAGTCATGATCAGTCACACATCCATACTCCGGTAGTGTTTGAAGGGAAGGCCATTTACGTTTTACCAAATCCAGCACCTCATACAGTATTTGGTATTGTTTTGTGTCAAAAGGCAAAAGATTCGGACACAAGATGAATCATATAAAGGAATCATATAAAAGAATCATTTTAAACACGGTGCACTTTCAGATTTAAACCTCAGCTGAATGTTTTCATTCACTTAGAGCTATGTTGCACACTCTCTCAGCCATGGTAATTTTTAGATATTTTGACCAGAAACAAGGCAAAACCTCTAAGAAAGAAAATCTTTTTTGCATCGTGCATTTACTGTAATTTTTTCATTTTTTAGTTTTATTTTAATCCCTAATTCTGTTTCAAATAGAAAAAAAAGATTTAGCCATCAGACAAAAGAAACAGTTTTCTTCAGTAGCTTTAATGTGATGTGCTGCTGTTTGCTAGAAGTGTAACTGATTGCAGAGCACATAAAAAAACATCCTTCAAAAGCAAAAGGAAAGAAATGCACGCCTGGAGGTGTGTTTGTTGAAAGTTGAACTACTTTTAACTTGAACCACAGATTTTAAGAACTTGGTGTCACGTGTAAGGCACTGCAAAAAGTGTGAGGCACAACTGAAACAGTCATACAGTGTGTCTAGCGAGTTTGCATTGGGAAAAAAAAAAACCTGTGAAATTGTGCAGTGAAATGGAAAAACATGTTCTGTATGAATTGCCCCTAGCTGTAGTCAAAGTTGAACTGAAGTTGAAGCTGAATAGCTTATTCAAAAAGGCACAAATAATGACTTAAAACTAAGTTCTAATCATGTAATGGGAGAAAATGTTTATTAGATTGACTTGTTGATTGTTTCAGGGAAGCCCAAAGATACATCCAGGGTGCAGAAAACTTAAAGGAGACCTATTATGCTCCTTTTTACAAGATGTCCCTAGGGTGTGTTTGGGAAACTCAAAATGCCCCATGGATAATGTTTTATAACTCTTTGAAACTGACCCTTTTAGGCTTTGATCCAAATTGTGATATTTTGGCGACTGCTACTTTAAATTTAAATTAGATTGTGATCCCAGTCCTCATTTGAAAAAAGTGTGGAGCTAAAACTGCCTATGCATCAGCATAGTGGTAGATTCAAAACGGTTTCTTCTCACTCAGGGCTGTTCATGCTAATGGCGGGGAGAGATCGTCACTAATGGGAGTGGCTTTCCCCTTTGATGACACATACAAAGGGAGAATATCCATCAAAGTGTTTCTGCAGACTGTTTTTATGCAGTGTGATAAAGAAATAATTGATTATTTGTTTATCCTTAGAGGTTGGCTAAATTCACACACACCTTTGCTGCACAACTGTGTTTAAAACTCTTTTAAACGTGATTTTTTTTATATATATTAGGCCCCCTTTAATAAACACACACACACATATACATATTACTCTGTGTGTTTTTAATATTACATCTGATAGTCTTCATCATTCACTTTTTGTGCAATCTCAGACATCTGAATGTGTTAAGGGCTACAGTATGAAAAAATTAATTTGTGTTTGTAACAAATCTTTAAGTAAACAAATTATGGATGAAATGAAGAGGAAAAAACATTTTTATTAGGGGCCATTGTTATAATGTTAAACATTGTTATTAGGGGCCAAGCACCGCAGTTTTCGTTGGCGTTAAATCTTCTTTTTCCGTTTCTTCTTTCGCCGGATTGGAGTGGCAGACCCTATAACCGTATGCAGGAAAGTTGTACAGTTTGGCACAATGATAGAGGGCAGTCTCAACATTAACCAGAGCAAACATGAAGTGTCTAACTCAAATTCCCCAGCGCCACCACTTATCCAAAGTTTCACTAATGTTTATCTTTATAACTTTTGAACCGTATGGGCTACAATAAAAGTCCTTGGCTCAAGACGATTCAAACGCACTCTATGATGTCATTTTCCCTCGTGAAATTTTTTTCACTATTTAAAATTTTTTGCAAAACCTGTTTTATCGAGCTCCTCCTAGGCCATGTGTCTAATTTTCACCAACATTAAATCGCATGATCTACAGCCCATGCTGACATAAATTTATGGAATTCAAGTTTATTAGACGTTTATTAGCGTTTTCATTTAACTTGCAAACAAATCTACTGTGGAGCTAACAATAATGGACTTGAGGCTCTGTAACACGTTGACGTATTGACACCAAACTTGGTGTGTCTTATGACAACCATGGTCTGAGATATCTGCAGTGTTTCGGCACACTACCCCCTAGTGGTTCAGATATACAAAAAAATGCCTTTTTTTGCTTTGTCCAAAACTCATAAAACGTTACATCTCTTTACATCCAGTGGAGCATGCTGAGTCGGATGATGTCTGATTTTCCCAGGTCAGCCATTTTGGGCATCGGCCATTACATACTTCATATGCATTGAAAAACTCACTGTCTTATGCTCCTTATGTATTCAAAAACTCACTGTCTTATGCTCCTTACTAGCCTTGTTGTTTTTGGCCTCTGGACTGCTTTGCTCATCCTGCCTCTGGACTGCTTGGCCCCTTAATTGTTGCTTGCAGCTATATTTCACAGATTGTTTTTAATTAATAATTCAATATTTAGAGTGAAATATTAATATGAGTAAATAATTCAAATTACTTACTGAATCTATGTCACTTTCATAAGGTGGCCGAGAAAGCTTAACGTCCTGCAATTAAAAAAAACACATGCAATTACAAAAAATGCCAGCAAGTTAGGAAAAGATCTTCATCCGTTTGACAGCACACATGCTGCAAAAACTCTCAACGCATACACATTAAAAAATGTGCTGCATTTTCTCACAACGCAAGCAATTTATGAAAACGTGCTGCATTTACTCACAACACTTGCAAAAACAGAACTCAACGAACGTGACGGACGTGCTATTGCTCAGTGAAGTTGTAGGTGATCTTTGAAATGTGAGTTTTTGTTTATTTTAACATCTTGAATCCCTTGTATTTTGTATTTTATTAGCATAAATAACCATAACCTAAATGGCTGGGTCTGTCACCTTTTAGAGTGCCCTTGAAACATTTCTGTTGTGTTCCATGCTTTTTGAAAGTGCTGTGAGAAAATGCAGTACTTTTTTTTTTTTTTAATTGTTTGCGTTGTGAGAAAATTCAGCACATTTTATTCATTTATTTGCGTTGTGAGAATATGCAGCACTTTTTTAAATTGTGTTTGCATTGTGAGAATTTGTAACACGTGTGCTTTCAAACGGATGAAGAGCTTTCCTCAATTTGCTAATGTTTTTTTGTAATTGCACGTGTTTTCTTAAACTGCAGCGTGTTAAGCTCTCTCATCCACCGTACTTTCACCAAAGTACATAATTTTATAGTATTTTATATCAATACTATAGTCATTTATAGCAAATGCCATATGGTTTTTGCACCATACTACATTAAAGTAATTAGATTATTCAATTGTCTGAATTCTGTAGCTGCTGTATCAACTATAGTAATAAAAAGAAATGACCCAATGCTGTACTAAGTGTTCTATATCTATACAGATGCACACATGCACACGCACACACACACACACACACACACACACACACACACACACACACACACACACACACACACACACACACACACACACACACACACACACACACACACACACACACACACACACACACACACACACACACACACACACACACACACACACACAC
>CAIGQZ010034880.1:613236-631918 GCA_903798205.1 Danio tinwini
GTGTGTGTGTGTGTGTGTGTGTGTGTGTGTGTGTGCGTGTGCGTGTGTGTGTGTTATATATTTTTCTAGGCCATAATGGCTAAGAACTATATTCTTTTCCAGCTTAATAGGAATAACTGATATTTCGCAGTGTTGTTATCTAATTACCAACCTATGATATGACTGTGTCTGCTGCAGCCATGGTATAGCAGCAAAGTTTCTTGATTGTTGGCCTAGAACAATATCAACTTTTCATTTCCCTCCAATCTTGGTACAGTACATGTTGAAAAAGGTTTTTAGCATTGTTTGAGTGAGTTGCTAACAGTCTAATATGATTCAATGATTTAAAACTAAAAGTGATCCCACCAGAACTGGAGATAAACTAAATAAATTCATAAACAGGTTAAAACTCAAATGTTAAAATCTAGGTGACATATACTGTGCTTCTGAATATATGTAACTTGTGAGACCCTTAAAACATTCTCTTTTACTACATGATAACTTCAAATAGGACCAGGCAGTGAACTCAAACTTAAGAAATTGTAGTTTGTACTACTAATTTATATCGCTGCTGTAATTTGGGTCATATTTCATGAAAGTGAAAAGTGCCTTGTTTGGTTGTATATGTCTGAGGACACGTTGCATTTAACAGCCATTATAACTACCATGTTTAAATGCATTTATCAAAACATGAGCCTAGATTGTGACATGAAGACCCCCTTAAAACTACATTGTGTTCAGAAATCCTCCAAATCATGTAATGAAATTTGTCTTGATATCTCTTTTTCCATCTAATCTAGACTAGCTTTGATACAGCACTCAATACAACTCAAACTATATGTTTTTTTCAAACTCAATTGGCACTGAAACCTCCTGTGGTCAGCACTAACACAATCACTGAAGCCACAGAAAGTCCTCTGCAGGTCCATCCGGCCATGTGCAATCGTATCGACCAGAGACACAATTAGGGAAGACTATTGAAAAATAATGATTCTCTTCAATACTTATGCATAGATATTGCTGTGTGAGATTGAATAGCTTTTTCGACCGCGTCACAATGTATGCCAGGCAATTAATGGCGTTTTCAATTTCTCATTATAGTGGGTGTCAGCATCATGTACCCGGGGCTCAAGGGCAGTGCAGTCTTCTGAAACACAAACACGCAGCTCAACTGGCTTTTACGATCTGAAGAGTCAAGCCAAAATTTATTTAGACACCTTCAACATTTCTCACATCATCAAAGTTTTTTGCTGTTAAAAAATGGTAATAAAATATAATAAGAACTCAGTTAAATAGTGTCAGAACAAACTTACCTTAAAGTTTTTTAGATGCTATTCATCAGTATGTTAAGTACTGTATGTCAGTCTAAAGGATATCTAGAGTGCTTCAAAAACAGTGACAAAATTCCAACACAGGCTCATTCTAAAAACGTAGTCCCGTGGACGTTTCTGGAGGTACATATGAATTGCATCTCATTTTTTTTTTTTTAACAAACGCTACGGAGCAGCATGACGCCATTCCTTTTCACGCTTACCAGCTGACCGCTCACCTCCGTGTGGAGGGCATTCCTGCCACAACCAGTTTGTCCCGTTAGCTCATCGTGTACGTCGGCGGACTTGAGATGCAGAGAGGAGTTGATGACGATGATGGGGTTCGAGTCTGGGGAAGAGCGGTTCCAGAAATCAGGTAAGACAAAAACAGAATCCAAAAAATAAAATGAACAAGTAAATAACAGGGGGAGAATGCGGTAAAATCCGAAAACGTAGTAAAAATCAAATGAGGGCTTTTCTTTTTCTGGACAGCTTTGGGTTTAGGGAAGTAAGTGGGTGGGTGGGTCATCGATAAAATTGGGTGGGTTAAAGGAAGGAGGAGGGTGGATCAGTCGATTCGTCTGCCGGCCAGTTACTAATTTGTTCAGTCGTTCAGACAGTCAGACAGACATTCGATCGACAGCGGCCTGTGGTGGGTTTACGCGAGAACACACATGTGAACGGCAATCGCGAGAGTAATTTGTGACGTGAAAATGCGCACACAGCGGCCCTCGCAGAATCGCGAAAACAAAAACGGCAAAAATACGTACCACCCAGGACATATTTCGCAGTCTCCAGAAACGTCCACGGAACTATGTTTTCAGAATGAGCCTGGGTTGCAAAATTCACATTAAGAAGATTAAAAACATCCAAAGCTTGCAGTTTTTCACTTCTGCCTAAATAGATCATCAATTTTTTTGACATCATCTCACACTTGAGTTTCTCATTAATTATTTTGACCAATCAAACACTCTATAGTGTCCCGCCCTCTTTAAGACACTTTTTATTTGCTTTCCATTTGTTGTGCTTGAGCTCAACCCCTCACTGGTAGAGCTGTGATACAATCTAAACACTATTGGCTGTTTTTTTATTATGTTATTATGTCCTACCCAGTCTTCATGTTTCATTTAAATATTGTGTAAAAGATTAAATAAAAAGGTACATTTCGAAGTACTTCATGGGACCTTAAATAATATCAGATAACTTTGGCCCAATCCCAGTTCTACCCCTCAGTCCTTCCCCTTACCCCAATCCCTCATTTTGTGCACTTACGTTGATGGGGTAGGGGTGTCCCAATTAGCTTTAGCTTGAAGGTGTAGGGCTAAGGGGAGAGGCTAGATAGCCCTCGAAACAGAGATTTTTTTAAAGTACCACACCAGGTACCAAGGGGTATGAAAAATCTTCAATGGCAGAATGGCTGCACACGAAAGTAAGGAGTTGCACAAATTAATATTTTTTTTATCATTATAACAAATTTTTACCACAAACAAGCATGTGTTTTAATACATTCCTAACGGCATTCATGTTTTACCGGCATGCTTTAAAAAAAAGCTAAAATAATATAAGACTCCTGTACAGCAGTCTCACACAACATACTTTCACGTCTGTCACTTGAATATCCTGTCAGAAAAGTCTAGTGGCTGTGAATGACCTTTTTACAATGTCTGGTATAATGTTCATGTTGTTTTTGTGTGTTTACATAGATGAATATGGCCAGGGTGTAAATGCACAGTACAGTTACGATCTTATTGCCACATTATAGCGTTACGATAACATGATATCATTGCCTTCAGTGATTTGCTGAGGATAAATACCAAAAAATAACAGAACTGGAATAACTACAGCAGCCACGATTGTCCATCTCATTTGAAGCAAGAAATGGTGATGACATATGATGACGTGTGCAGGTGCTGTAGTGGTGTCCCATTTCTTAGGGGTAAATTTTGGAGCCCTTCCCCTTCATACTCTGTAGGGAAAGTGGTACAAAAATATAATTGGGATTGGGCCTTAGATATAATCATTTTTTTTTTACAGAAAACAATGACAATATTTACATAACTACAAATACATTTTCATCTCTCATTAATCGCTTGAACTACTTTTTTAAGTAAAAACCTTTTTAAGCGAGTGTAAATTTTTTTTGCAAAATAAGGGATTTTATTTTAAATGTGGTGTTTCCATCCCACTTCTGTCACACCCTCGGCTCATTCCTGCTTCACCAATCACCGCTCCCCCCTCACAAACATCCTTTCTCCAATTCCGCGAACCATCACCGGCCTTCTAACCCACTACACTGCACATGTCAAAGGACAATATAAAAACCTACCTCATTCTCCCATTTAGCGGCCGGTATTGAAGTCGGATGGTTGTCCTCACCTTCGCTCTTTCGTCTTCTCCTCTTCTTCCATGGATGTTCCTAATGTGGCT
The DNA here is from genome assembly GCA_903798205.1 of Danio tinwini. NCBI lineage: Eukaryota > Metazoa > Chordata > Actinopteri > Cypriniformes > Danionidae > Danio > Danio tinwini. The sequence continues at coordinate 616,953 of CAIGQZ010034880.1, forward strand.
TCGGAGCCTTCACACTTATTAAGAAAAGTGATTATTCTATTGTGGTGTTTACTAAAAGATCTGCCATTTATCTGATGTCTGTACACTCACCTGCTGATGGTCCCAAGAAAGAACTATATGTGAGACCGCTAACATCAGATGTTTACATTACAAGCTCTTGAAGATGATCGATAACAGCTTTGACACCACTTTGATTAAACTGATTAAAGATAACCATCGTTGTCTTCCTTGTCTACAACTTCAAAATGCACATTAAAGGAAAAAGATTTTTTGGGAAATGGTAGCCCCTTGAGTTAAACAACAGAGTTATAAACTTTCTGAATCCATTCAGCCGATTTCGGTATCTGGCGGGAGCACTTTTAGCTTAGCTTAGCATAGTTTAAGTTTAAGGTATTATTAAATTTTTAAAGCACTTTCAAAGCAGCTAGGGTTGACCAAAGAGCTGTATGTGAAATGTAAAATAAAGAGGTGAAGGAAGAACAAATAGCAATAACTGCTTAATTAAGCAAGTGCAGAAAAGCAACATTAACAGCAGATTAACACTTGTTAAAAGCTAAAGTGAACAAGTGAGTTTTAAGAAGAGATTTAAAAACAGGTAAAGAGGTCACCATTCTGAGTTGTAAGGGAAAACCATTCTATAAACGAGGACCCACCACCGAAAAAGCTCAGTCCCCCACTGAAATTCAGCCTCAAAGTAGAGATTTTTAATAAATTAAGAATACGAGATCTTAAACTTCTTGGTGGGTTATAGGGATGCAGGAGATCTTATATATATATATATATATATATATATATATATATATTTAGGCACCAAATTGTGTATAGACACTTAAACACAAACAGAAGAATTTTGAACTCGATCCTGACGGGAAGCCAATGGAGGGAGTATAGGATGGGTGTTACATGGTCATATTTGGAACAGTTTTTTAGAAATTTAGCTGCAGAATTGTGGACCACTTTAAGTCAAGCTACCTGGGATTTAGAGCCCTTCTGAAAAATCCAGCTTAAACCAGCCTAAGATGGTTGGCTGGTTTTAGCTGCTCGACCTGGTTTTGGCCATTACCAGGCTGGTTTCCAGCCATTTCCAGCCTGGTCTTAGCTGGAAAATTACCAGCTTAAACCAGCTAAAACCAGCTTGATCAGCCTGGTTTAAGCTGGACATAGCTGGTTTTGGCTGGTCAAGCTGGTTTTAGCTGGTCCAGCTAAAACCAGCCAACCATCACAGGCTGGTTTAAGCTGGATTTTTCAGGAGGGAGACGCCATACAGTAGAGAATTACAGCAGTAAGAGCATGGATAAGGCTGCATTTACACTGCAGGTCTTGATGGTCAATTTCGATTTTGTGACCTGCTTACATCATCCTTTAAAAGTGAATCATATCCGATTGTCTGTATTTACATTGCACACAGCAAAGGTGCAGTGACCATGAAAAAAGAGTGGGCACTGACTGACAGCTGATAATGAAAGAGTGCTCTTTTCTCCATTCCTGTTTTTATTGTGTTCACAGGGTTTCATTTTTTGAATTCTTTTTGACAAGTTGTTTTACTATAGTGTAGAACAGAAAAGTTCTTATTTGGCCATCTTCTTTTAATCTAGGCATTTTTAAACCAGTAGGCATCTTAATGTAATGTCCATAGTGCAATTTATGTGACATATGCCACAGTTTTATAATAGTTTATATTGGTTAAATACAGGGCTTAAAAACAAAAAAAACATTCATTCGGTTTACTCCGAGCAGAATTAATGTATTTTTCGTTTCTGTTCTTGCTTTCCTTATTAAACAAAAATTCCGAAAATTAGTATGTCTAGAGTAATGAGTATTTCTAGAGTGCCCTAATTTCTTAATGGTCCAACTAAAAATTCTATTCGAGGGTTAATTTAATGAATTTTCGATAAGTGTTGTTAAAGAAACATTTATAATATGAACTTGCTATTGGTTATATCTATGCCAGCTTTGCACATGCTTATGCTTATGCATGCTCTCCCTCACCAGAAACACACAGCCCCACTCATTGGTATCCAGCGGCAAGTGCTGAAACATGCAACACAGTTTTATTTGTTGCCGTTTTGCGTGTTGTTCCTTTTTTTAAAGTGTCTTTAATTTTTTTAAATCTCTCAAATTAGGCTAACATAATCTCCCTCTGATATCACCAACACCCCCTGTATACAGTTTACAGACTGCAGGTCTACAGTTCTGATGTGTTATGAATGACATGTTTTAAATGACAGTGAGACATGCTATATTTTGTTTTTTATTGTAAAATATATATTATAATCCAGTACAAAGTAAAATAATATTTATTAATGGCCTATTGGCAGCGTATAGCCGTGAAGCTTAAATCGGCTAAGCATGTTTTTTATTAATATTAACACAAATAACAAACTAGCCACCTTTTGATTTTATTTTGTATTCATATATTTTTATCAAACAAAAAATGCAATGAATTGTATTTTAATTTTAATTTTATTAGAAATTTAATAGCCGTTTAGGCAACACTACTTCTACATAACATTAGCTCTAATTGCATTTTTGCAGATATCCTATAGATCAGTGCCACATGCAGCATTGGGCGTACCTACGATGAGAGGGCGGGAAATAATGCAGCTTTTTTATTTATTTATTTATGACATCATTTAAATAGATTATTAAACAGTATACACTACAGCTGCTTTTCACTGGCCCACCACATTCTTACGAACATATTGTTTTATTAAAGTTATTATTTCATTGACTTGAATATAATAAACCATGTATAATAAAATTACTAACCCGTAGTCTAAAATCTTAAAATAATAAAATAGCCTATTATTTTATTCGTGGCTAGAGCTTGGTTAATTTGATTGACATCCTAGGCAATGAGACCTTTACTTCGCCTGACTGAATGTGAGTTTATTGCATGCAAGCTGTATTTTGGTAGCACAAAAACTCGCTCTGATCCAGGAGAGAATTTTACCAACAGCTGCATGTACTGCTGAAAGACTTTTTTTCTGCTGCGCATCGAATAACGACACGCTTAATATCATCAATGTCCACAATCCAAAACATATCCAGGAAACATGAACTTGCAGACTTTTTGAACAACGAGGAAATAATTGCACGTTTTAATTCAAAGCCCAAACGGCTTGTTTTGTAATTTAATGCTGGCTATACCTACGGCGTGTTGTAATGTAGTCTGCCATCACCGGAGAAAGTCAAATCTTTCTTTAATTTTTTGGACTTTTGTTTGAAAGCTTTAGTAGCACTATAGAGGTCCAAGATACTGTTGTTTGGTTTAAATTATAGCCTATATATGCGCCAATAAACAAGTCAAAGGAATGAATGAATACATAAAATAAATATGGATTCTTAAATGTTGAGATTGTTTTTACTCAAAAAATAACAAATGTATTATAAAAATAAAATGAGCAATTTTCACCATTTATACGATTCAGTTAAATATAAGTTGGACATTTATGGGGCCATGTAACATGTTTTTGTGTTTGTTTGTTTTTTTTTTTGTTCTCGTGATCTTTAATATATACTGGGTAGCTACGCAAAATATTTTCTTAAATGTCAAGCAGGAATTTGTCTATAGCTTTAATTATGAAGACAATAAAAAAATTTTAAATAACAAAAATAAAATGATAAAAATACTAGAATAAAAAGAGCAACATTTTGCTGAATATAGTCCCTTTAATGCTATATATCCTGCTGTGTGTTGTCATATTTGTTTTACTTGATGCATTAGTTATTTAATGTTTGAATGCTGAAAGAAATAACAGCCATCGTTTAAATGGTTATTTTACCATCAAAATGTAGTATATTGTCAACTTTTAATATAAAACCGCTGTGTAATTTTATTGATTATTAAAAATGAAGTAATTTTATGGCATAACAGTGTTTAGTTGCTTTCGCTTTTACACACGAACATGAAAAAAATAGTTTTGGTTTTTATTTAAATTTAATTGAACAAAGGGAGCCGTTAACATTGCGTTGCCAAGGCAACTACTGATGCGCTTTATGTAATGTTCCAAAGAGCTCTGTTGCAGCACGACAGTGGAAAATGAAACTGTATCCGTGCTGTCTGGCCCGGTTTGGCACGGAATGGAACAGTTCAGCATAAAAAACAGTCCAGCACGATAGTGGAAAAGCCCAAAATTTGTTTTAAAAAGATATTTTTCCAAGAAAAATATACAAATTATATTTTAGTTTGGACCCAACTGTGCTGGTGGATGATTTTCGGTCAGTGGAAAGTAAGGATTTAATTAATGCTTCACTACTGTATCACAATCTTCTGTCATATATTTGCAATTTTTTTATATGTTATAATTTTAAAGATTACGTCTTGCATCTGATTTTTTCTTGATGCTGATGTGCTTTTATTACATTTAGATTTCAACGAAATATTACAATTAAAAAGAAAACGAATTATGTCGTAAGGAATGCTCTTAAATAATGTAGCCTTTGACAGTAAGCATCTATTTCTTGACATGATTTGGGGAAGGGGGCGGGGTGGGGCGGTGCTGGATTTGTGCATATCTTAAAATAAAATACTGCAGGCGCCCCTATACAGATAGACTTTTTGGCTGAAAGACATGACCTGTTAATTTCAGTGCTGCTTTGACATTTCGCAAGGGCTTCAGCTGGTACCGACCTCAGTTTCGCGACTTGACATTTATGTGGCGTCTAGGTATCGATGTCTAGATGACAGAAATGATTGTACAAATACGATAATTATCGTATGTCTGGCAGCTCTGCAGCGCCTAAACAGCAGGTGAATTCTCCGTGCAAGAATGAGGTGTGTGAGGTCTGACACACACAGGTGAGGATGGCAACAGCAAAAAAAGGACATAAAGAGCTTTTTTCAACGAAAAGTGTAAGTCACATGAACTCAAGTTCGCTACTGAATGAGTCCATCATGATAATGGCGTTAATGCTCGTGTTTCGTGCTTTAACGCACAGTCTGTCGTTATAGCAGGCCGATAAAGTCTGCGAATAATATGCCCTAAAAACTAACTGCAGAATAAACCGCTAAATGCAAAAGTATATGATCGTCTGTGTGTGACAGTCTTACTAGTCAATCGAGTGAGCACACTTTCGTACTGCCCAATCAGAATTGCGCAACTGAACTATGCGAAACGCCCACAATAACAAACAGGAAAGCACGAACGGCTGCATGAGGAGCGTCTTGCTATAAGATTTAGCATGGACGGAGGGGACGCGGAGGAGGACCAACTATTGAAATGTCCCCACCAATAATTTAATTTACTTAAAAAAAATCACGCTGTCAATATTAACCTAGACATTTTAACCTAGAAAGGCTGTGCCTTTCCCTGCTGTCATGTGAGAGGCTGTAGTTGCGTTCAGGAAAGCAGCGCCTCAGTGTTGCCAGATTGCTGATGTCAATGTATCGTACCAGAACCTTAAAATTATCATATTTAGAAGAAAATTATCGTACACGAGTCAAATGGAGAGTATACAGATATTATCTAGACAAATGGCATTTTGACACAACATGCAAATTGCCACAATGCGTAAAAAAATGTTAATAAAATAGACGTACCTTAGTGGGAAGGTTCAAAGTCCATCTCAGAGTCGCTGTCATTGGATACCTGCGTGTTGCCAGATGTTGAGGAATTCATTTTGCAGTACAAATGGGACCGCAACATAGTGCTGGTTTGCTCGAATTTTTAACACATTCTGAGGTGTGCACGAGCCCATTCACAGTATCTGTAATGAGCTGATTTTGTGGCTGTGTTTTAGAAAGATTAACTTTGAAAAAAACACGATCACATAATGCATTTGAATGGGGAAAAACGAGAACGTCAAGGGCAAACTCCAGTCCTTCTTACTTTCCTTTTCAGCAATAATTTTTGTAAGTTTACTGCTTAAACGATCAACCTCAACCTGAAAACTACTGACTTAAACACGGCCGCGTGCAGAAGGAACGTTAACCTTTAACCCGTGAGAGAGAGCCATTCTCCACACTGATTGGCTGAGAAAATGTGATGTAAGATGACATAGAAAACGTGCCCAACTCCACCTTCTCCTCACAGACAGTAGACAAAACATGCAGCTAGATCAATAAGTATAGAAGCCCTAAGATATCAATGAAATTCTGTTTAAATGCCATAAAACTCTGAAATTATCGTACATTATAAGATTTTTTTCATTATTGATCGTACATCGTACAGAGGTCGAAATTATCGTACAAATATGATAATTATCGTATGTCTGGCAGCACTGCAGCGCCTAAACAGCAGGTGAATTCTCAGTGCAAGAATGAGGTGTGTGTGGTCTGACACACACAGGTGAGGATGGCAACAGCAAAAAAAGGACATAAAGAGCTTTTTTTAACGAAAAGTGTAAGTCACATGAACTCAAGTTCGCTAATGAATGAGTCCATCATGATAATGGCGTTAATGCTCGTGTTTCGTGCTTTAACGCACAGTCTGTCGTTATAGCAGGCTGATAAAGTCTGTGAATAATATGCCCTGAAAACGAACTGCAGAATAAACAGCTAAATGCAAAAGTATATGATCCCTGCCTGCCAGTTCTCCTGATCTCTCAAAGTAACATGTGCAATTTCGGTCGAAACAGTTTGTCAGAAAAACTACAGCCTGTGCTCCATCTTATATTAATACTCATATATGAGACATGATTAATTTGCACTATGGCAAGAATAAATGGAAGTGTTTATTAAACTTTCTCTTTATCAGTTAATAAACATTCTTTTAACATTACACTGTCAGGCCTGTAGCCAACCTTTTGAATTGGTTATTTTTGCAGTTATTCGCCTGATTTGCTATTTAATTATGAGGTATAAATGTTACATTTTAGTGACATTTTAAGAACTAAATTTTGCTGCATTATCTTGTCAGATGGTTATCATAACCACACTTTTTGATGTACCAAAATATATTTTAAACCATTTTGTCAAATTTCTTATGACACTATTTTAACTGTTTATTTACAAATGTGCATTTTAACTGTAAGTTTAATATTACAGTTTTATAAAAATAATGAAAATTTATAATAAACAAATGAAAATATACTTTTAATATACAAATTTATTATCTTTCATTACACACGCACACACGCACACACACACACACACATATAAGTACAATTTCAGAGATGTTTGCTAATGTAAGTTAATTTCTTTTAAGCTCCTTTTTTAACTAACACTGCATTTTAGCAATAAGAAGCTAAAATACAGATTACTGAATTATTCACTTGACTACAAAATTAAATCGCAAATCAAATCGAAATCACAATATCTGTCAAAAAAACCGCTAACGCACAGTCAGTTTTTAATATAAGAATTAAAAAGTATAAACATTAAACATAATGTTAAGCCAAAATTATATTTTTATTTGATTTTCTTCTTGGGGGTCCGGCCCCCAAGGAGATTGTCTCGTAAAATTCTGGCCCTCTGACAAATATAGGTGATGACCCCTGCTCTAAAGTGTTAAAGTGTTTCAAGCTATATTATATTTTTATAGACTGGCATATGCCTAATACGCATCACGGCCAGACATTTATAGTTTATATAAAAATGAGCGCTTACCTAATTTCACTGTGATCATTATGCGAATCATATTGCATATTCGATTAATTCTTCAGTAGTCTTGTAAATAATGTATTTTATTAATGGATTGTTTATAAGGACTAAGCTATTAATTACTGTAATTCTCTGAATGCTGGGTGGTTTGATAATATATCATATCATTCAAAACTTTATCTATCATGTTTATGATCTGGCTCTCATCCTTCAATAGGCTATTACAGATCAATCAATCAATCAATCAATCAATCAATCAATCAATCAATCAATCAATCAATCAATCAATCAATCAAACTTTATTTATATAGCACCTTATTACAACCAGGAGGTTGCCCAAAGTGCTTTACAATCTTAAAAACTGAAATTTAAACATTAATACACATAAAATGATAAGAACTCAAGTGTCAATAAAACAGCATTTTGTACTAATGAGTATCAAAAGCAAGTCTAAATAAATAGGTGTTGAGTTTAGCTTTAAATAGTGCCACATCTGTAATGATGCAAAGTTCTAAAAGCAGGGTGTTCCATAGTTTTGGACCTGCCACTGCAAATGAACAATCACACCATTGTTTTTTACCTGGATCTGGGGACCTCCAGCAACAACTGACCTGCTGATCGTAGGGCTCAGTTTGGTTTATGAACCTTTAAAATCTCACATATGTATGAAAGTGCAAGACCATTAACTGCATTAAAAACAAACAACAATAGTTTAAAATCAATTCTGAACCTAACAGTGAGCCAGTGAAGAGAGTAATGAACAGGTGTAATATGTTCACGTTTGCGAGTATTCGTAAGCATACGAGCAACAGCATTTTGCACTAGTTGTAACTGATGGAGTAGGATTTGGTTACTTCCAATGTATAGTGCATTGCAATAGTCCAGACTAGAACTGATAAAAGCATGAATGGCTTTCTCTAGATCACGCTGGCTCAGAAATGGCTTAACTTTAAGAAGGCAAAGCTGAAAAAAGCTAGCCTTGATCACTGAGTTTACCTGTTTATCAAATTTTAAACTATTGTCCAACTTCACTCCCAAATTTTTAACTTCATGGCTAAAGTGTGGGGAAAACTAAGATTAGTTGAGGGCAACTCATTATGCGGGTTAGAATTGAAAGATGGGACATTGGTCTAAAATATGATAAAACAGCAGGATTAAGATTAGGTTTCTTAAGGATATGCTTAATTACAGCCTGCTTAAACACAGTCAGAACAGACCCTAAGTTAAGACAGTTAATAAATGATAAGATACAAGGACCCACTGAGCCAAACGCCTGTTTAATTTCAATTCAATTCATCTTTATTTGTAAAGCGCTTATACAATGTAGATTGTGTCAAAGCAGCTTCACATAGAAGATTATAGTAAACTGAAACAGTGTCAGTTCAGTTTTCAGTGTTTAAGTTCAGTTCAGTTTAGCTCGGTTCAGTGTGGTTTAATAATCACTACTTAGAGTCCAAACACTGAGGAGCAATTCCATCGATGCGCAGCTCTACAGATCCCGAACCATGCAAGCCAGTGGCGACAGCGGCGAGGAAAAAACTTCACCAATTGGCGAAAGTGAAGAATTTAAAAAACCTCGAGAGAAACCAGGCTCAGTTGGGCACGACCATTTCTCCTATGGCCAAACGTCTTGTGCAGAGCTGCAGTCTAGGCGCAGTCGCTGGACCTCAGCGAAGACACGTCTGTCCTTGGAGCATCACAGGAATCAGTCTCATGCTCTCCATCATGACCACCACAGCAGCAGCTCAGGATACGGCCTGGTCAGGAAACCTTGGGATCGTCTCGTCGCTGGTCTTGGATCGCATCAGTGGCACTGCATAGTCTGAGGGTCTCGAGATGAGTACCCCCAGGTGGAAATACAGAATAAGGAGAATAATTAGCATAGCTGCTGTTCATAGTGTATATAAACAAGAAGCAAAATCGTGTGTGGGGCACATCATGCGTCACACCGCTATGTAATGCACTAAGTGTATGCTTTGCTAAAAAGATAGGTCTTTAATCTAGTTTTGAAGAGTGAGAGTGTGTCTGAGCCTCGGCCATTATCAGGAAGGCTATTCCAGAGTTTAGGGGCCATAAATGAGAAGGCTCGACCTCCTTTACTCGATTTAGCTATTCTAGGTACTACAAGAAGCCCTGAGTTTTGAGATCTTAAAGAGCGGGTTGGATTATAGCGAGAGAAGAGGTTGGTTAGATAAACAGGAGATAGATTATTTAAGGCTTTATAGGTAAGAAGCAATATTTTAAACATAATTGGGTAGAAACAACTTTTTCTAGTATTTTAGACATAAACGGAAGATTTGAAATAGGCCTATAATTAGCTAAGTTGCTGGGGTCTTGTTGTGGTTTCTTAATAATAGGTTTAATAACAGCTAGCTTGTAAGGATTTGGAACATGGCCTAAAGCTAAAGAAGAGTTGATAACGTTAAGGAGAGGTTCTCGTATAACAGGTAGCAAATCTTTCAGTAATTTTGTTGGAATTGGATCTAACATACACGTAGCTGGTTTAGAACTATTTATAACTTTATCTAGCTCTTCCTGTACTATGATTTTGAAGCATTGTAGGTTATTTTGATTCAGTGGAATGTTTACTGGATCTGGAGTATAAGGTGGTGCAGAAAGTTTAACATCATCTATTTTCTGTCTAAAGTCATCACTACTAATATGCGGTGGGACATTTTGTTCCAAGGATGACTGATTATTTGTTAATTTAGCAATGGTGCTAAATAAAAATCTAGGTTTGTTATGATTATTTTCAATCAGTTTGCGGAGGTGCTCAGCCCTGGCAGATTTAAGAGCCCTCCTATAGCTGGACATGCTGTCTTTGTACGCAATTCTAAAAACCTCTAATTTTGGTGAACTGGTAATCAGGTAAACGCAGCTTATATAGCAAGAGGTAGTGGTCTGTTATATCATCACTTTGTGGTATAATGTCTACATCAAAGACCTCATTTCCGTAAGACAATATTAGATCTAATGTATGCTTTAAGCGATGGGTTGGACCAACCGCATTTTGTTTTATCCCAAGTGAATGTAGTAGATCCATAAAGGCGAGCCCTAGTGTATCATTGGAGTCATCTACATGGATGTTAAAGTGTCCTACAATTAGTATTTTATCAGTTTTAACTAGTAAATCAGAAATAAAATCAGAAAACTCTTTTAGAAAATTGACATAGGGTCCTGGGGGTCTATATATGGTGATTATAGCGAGAGATATCGTAGGTTTTTGCATAATATCTGGTAGCATAACATTAAAAGCTAATGCCTCAAAGGAGTTAAACATAAGTCCCTTTCTCTGACTAACATTAAGAATATCACTACAGATTGATGCAACTCCACCACCACGACCAGTTTGACGAGCCTCATGCTTATATGAGAATCCTGGAGGAGTAGCTTCATTTAAGCTAATATAGTCATTTTGTTTCAGCCAGGTTTCAGTGAGACAGAGTGCATTAGGTTGTTATCTGTTATTATTTCATTTATGATAAGTGTTTTAGGTGCTAGTGACCTGATGTTTAGGAGACCAAGCTTTACGAAGTTTGTATTATCACTTTTTATTGGATTTTCAGCTTTTATTCTTAATAGATTTTTTCTAGAGCACACAGTACGTTTAATTGTTGATCTAATAACACGAGGAACAGACACAGTCTCTATTGGGTACGTTAGACATGTGTTACTATAATTTAAGTTGGGCGAACAAGAGTCTATATGGGTAAAATGTGAATTTTGTGAATTTTTACTTACTAGTCAGACAGAACGAAGCATCTTAGAGATGTTGTCCGACAGCAGTTCAGCTCCAGCTCGACTAGGATGCAGCCCGTCAGCACGAAAGAGCCTAGGACGCTCTCAGAAAAGATTCCAGTTATTAGCAAAGAGCAATTTCTGTTCATTACACCATGTTAATAGCCATTCATTCAGAGCAAAAAGTCTACTGAACCTTTCATTTCCTCGGCGGTAGGTAGGAAGCGGTCCAGAAACGATGATCTGCGTGGCGGGCGAGGTGCGTCGAACCGTCTCGATCAGGCTCCTGAAGTCCCTCTTCAGGATCTCCGACTGGCTTAGCTCGGTGTCATTTGTCCCCACATGGAGGACAACGGCACCGAGGCTCTCGCCAGCGCTCAGGATACTCGGAATCTGTGTAGAAATATTCTTAACGCGAGCACCAGGAAAGCAAAATGTGCGTACTTTATTACCTGAAGTGGAAGCAGGACGGACGTGGCAGACGATGGAGTCACCGATGATAGCCACATCGTGACCCGTCTCGCGGAGAGAGGCGAAGCGGTTCTCCGTGGAGATCTCAAAACACGGGGGGGAGAAGACTCTCTGCCCCTGGGTTTCCTGAGCACCCTACGCGGCTGCACCCAGGGGCCGTGGTAGCCGGGTGTCGGCGTGAACGACCCCTGGGCACACCGCGTCCTAGGTGCGCTGGGCCTGGACAGAGAAACACGTGGGGTTGAAGTGGACGGAGTGTCACGGCTGTATTGTGCACTTACCTCAGATGAGCGGACTGGCGCACAGGACACAGCGAGCGAGGCCCGCTGCGCCGTGAGTTCAGCCCGTCTCACCTGCAGAAGGCGGATGCATTCATCCAGCCGTCCCAGCTCCATGTCCAGCGCCTCCATCGATGTCTCTCCTGCACACAAGGACAGAGACACAAGCGACATTGTACAGGGTAAACGAGCAAAGCCAGTAAGTGAGAAAATTAGGGAATGAAAGCAGTCGGTAGCTTTAGCTGACTAGCGATGCTAGCAGGCCAAAGCTACAAACAACAGGCGGATGCTCGAGAGACAGAACGTTTTTAAAGTAGATTTATTTGTATAAAGTGCTAAATGATGTATAAAAATGTATTTAGGGATTGTTCCCCCTAAGAAATATTTAGCGAAAGTGGAGGTATTTGATAATAAAAATGCAAATTGCGAATCTATGCAACAGAGAGCTACAAACACAGCCCGGTTAGCGTAGCAGTGGCAGTGATGTCACTCGAGCATGCGCAGTCGCGAGATTCATCCTCTTCAAGTTTAAGTACTTTAGATGGAAGAATAAGAGAACAATAAGTAGATGCCATACGCTGAACCAGCTCTCAAAGATAGAATAGGGATACTGGTTCAAACACACTAAGCACAGACATGGGCTCAGAACAAGAAAGAGTAATCAGATCATTATTAGGGCTATCGAGACTCTGTCTGACTGAGGATACCTTATCAACAAAGTAATGGAGAAAATCATCACATGTTGAGCTTGACACATGGTTTAAAACATCAATAGAAGGTCTTAAAACAGACTGAATTGTATTAAATAATGTTCTTGGACAAATACTGTTAGAAGACATTATATCAGACAGATAAGAGCATTTAGCAACTTTTACTGCTTTTTGATAGACAGAAAGGCTGTCCCTCATTATGCTCAGGAAAATATGCAGTTTGTCTCTCTTCCATCTGCGCTCTGCCTGCCTGCACTGCCGCCTAAGATCACGAGTAGTGTCATTTAACCAGAGGTCTGGTTTAGAATGGTTGGATTTCCTCTTAAAAGGTGCAAGAGAATCCAAAATTCCTGAGCAGGTAGCATTAAAGCTGGAAATAAAGTCTTCCGGGCATAGGGAGGAAGCCAGATCACACTTAGTGTGAAAACTAGAGTTATTAAATGCTGCAGCAAATTCTTCAGCTGTAGAAGAAGTAACAGTGCGGCGGTAACAGGCTGAGGAAGAAGATTGTATGGCAGAAAGAGTGACTGAAAACTAAAAAATTATGGGAAAATGAACTGAAATGCAAGTTTCACGTGTTTCTTAGATTGAAACGGGTATCCCATGTAAAATAATAAGGTCCAGAGAATGGCCATGTTGATGTGTAGGGCTAATCACTGATTGTGTTAAATCAAAAGAAAACAGTACACTCAGAAACTCATTTGACAGCTGGCTGGATGGACAGCAGATATGAATAAAGTCACCACAAATGAGTACCCGGTCATATGTCGGCATTATTTAAGCAAGAAGTTCAGAAAACTCTGGAATAAAATCCTTATTGTATTTGGGTGGGCGGTAGACAACTGCACATAATACAAGGTAGGCAGATTGTACCAAGAGAAGCTGTAGCTCAAAGCTACTATAGCTTTCAAAAGGAAGCAGTCGACAGTTAAAACCAAAAGTTAAAACCTAGAGGGAAGTGGACACCCGGTGTCCAGAGTGGCCGGCCGCAGCCAGCGATAGCTGATCTCCATGGATCGAGGTATATGAAAGTATGCGCATATTGTAGGCATTCAATCCCCGCCAGCGACACTCTTAGATGAGGAGGCCAAGCAGATCCTAAGTTTGACCAAATGTCCTCCTCTCTTCCCCCGCCTGCACTAACGTCTGTTGCGAGGCAGTGCACAGAAAGGGTGCCAAAGACAGGTAGGTACTGATGCTGGGAAAGGTAGCGGCGGCCTTGAATATCCGCTGTCAGAACATACAAGTAATTTGTCCATAGAGTCCCGTATTTCCAGTAGAGAGCGATGGTCATGTACCAGCAGCAATGAGACAATAAAAATGACACATAGAAAAAACACAATAATCAACATAACTCCCAGCAAGGATCAACGGCAAGCCATATACAGCGGCGCCATCCTAGCACATGATCAGATGATTTGTCATAAGGGAAATATTAACAAAAGGATATTCTTTATGGAGACCTATCTAAAACAACCGACAATAAATAATTCATTCAGTATAAATACAAATTTTAGTAATAACTTAAACCGAAACATACCTTTGTACATGTAAGTGCAGGTTCTCTGTGACCTTTAAGACAAGCTAGTCGCAACAGAAACGACTCTCGCTTATGACGTCTGTTTCGCGGGTATTTCATGTTGTATACGTCACCGTACCATTTGTACACATGCTTTAAATTAATGCTTTTTGTCTCCCAAATTCATATAATAAAGAGAACGATAAAATAACGTTATTAACCGATTGACTGTAAACTTTTCTGTTCAGAACGATTAAAGTTGATCTTTTTTTCGTTTTTCGTTTCTGTTCCTGCAAAATGTCATTCGTTTCTGTTTTTCGTTTTCGTTCCTTGATCCGGTTCAGAGCCCTTACATACTTCTGCTACATGACAATATAAAAGCTTTTTTAGTCTTCGTGTATGAGATTTAAGGTTTGGGACTCTGCTGAAGTCTGTTTTGAAATGAAAGCATCAGTGTTGATGTCATTCACTACGGTTTTTAATGATACACGACTCACATTGACAGGTGAAAATCCAATTTACCTGCTTACACTGTAGACACAAGGGCACAGATCTGATCCCTACACTGTAGAATATGCAGGGTTCCACATAATTCATTTATGTTGACCCAACACAAATCAATTAAGTTACTTAACACTTTTAACAAATTTATGTGGATTGAACATAAAAAAATTAAGTTGTCCCAATGAAATCTCAAAAATTGTGTT
>CAIGQZ010034880.1:632318-652812 GCA_903798205.1 Danio tinwini
GTATAATTCCTATCCATATCAGTCTAGTAAATAGCCACTTCTTATTTAGGTCAATCTTAGAACACAATACAGAATAGTCAAGCTTTAAATAGAAAATAAAATTGAGTGAGATGCTAATGGTCTAATCCAATTCAACAATCTATGCTAAAGCTAACTTAAAAGTGCTCCCACCAGACACGGAGATCGGCTAAATGGTTTCAAAAATGGTCAAACTAAACTGGTTAACTTTATGGGATTTGTAAAATGAGCTTTATAAAAAGTGTTTTTTCCTTGGAAACTAGTGAGCACTAATGACAACCTGTAATCTCTGCTGTCAACCAGATTCATGCAAACCTAAAATGTAATAATTTTCCAGACTTGCTGCTGCAGCTTCTTCACTTCCACTTGGCTTTTAGAGCAATCTGGGTATAATTTGTCACCGTTTACAGTATTTTGCTATCCTTAACTCCATAAATAAACTATAGTGCTCTGCACCCACTAGTTAAACAATATCAAAAATGTTATGTGCTACCTGAAAAATGTGTGGCGGTTGGCTGTAAACATGACACTGCCTTTATTATTTTGAAGGAGCAAAATGGAGACAGTTCCAGTAAACAGCTTTTTGTGGATTACCTCAACCAACTGCGTAGTTTCACTTTAGCCAAAGCATCTCGATGCGGTTGGTATCCGTCTGATCATTTAAATACAATACAATTCAATTTCAGTCACGCTGCAGTGGCGTGATTGGATTGATCTTGCCAGCACTTGCACTGGGTATACCAATGATAATTACAACTGATGGGAAGCGCTCGCAGTGTGTGTGTGTGTGTAATGAGATTCTCCTCAGCCTTATCAGAGATGGTAGTTTTGGGAGATGCTGGCCCTAGCTGCTCATGTATGGTAATGTCTGTTTGGATGTGTTTGCATATGTCCAAACTTCTGAAGGCAGTTGAGGGAAATCTGCTATTCTCATTCCCATCACAATCAGTCAGTCAGCATCAAGCTGCCTCAAGATACTCTTTTCGGCCATAACGCTGCAGATTTGACTGCGAGAAGTCGTAGCAAGGGGTGTTATTCAAAGATATGATAGCTTGTCCCTAAATGTGTTTATAATCAGTTTAATAAGAAAACTAGTGGTTTACTAATGAATAGCAATGCTTCAAGGTCCTAGTTTCTCTGATAAATTACCCTTTATTCATTTTGTAACTAATGATGTAATCATCGCCATTGCACTGATAAAATGCATGCACGGGTTACTTTATTTCCTGAACAAGCACAGATAATACCTTATTTTTTTATTCATACCATCTGAGCCAGACTTTTTTATATATAAACAGCGCTAATTATTTTTAATGAAATTTGTAAAGTGACCATATTTATTTAATTTTACTCGATGATCCTGCAAAATTTAAGAGTAAACATGCAATTGTTGAAAAGTTTATGTTTTTGAAAGCTTACCAAGACTTAATTATTTTAATTACTTTGATAATTGATTACAAACACAGGAAACAGTGCTATTTACAAGTATTGTTCATAAATTAAACAGTTTAATATTTTCATATGTAATTTAATCCCGTTATTTATTCACGAGTCTTCAGTGTCACATGATCTCTTATAAATAATTCTAATATGCTGATTCTGTTCTCATTTCTTATGAGTTGGTTTTCATTTTTTCTGTGTTGGGTAAGTTACTTTAAAAAAGTAATAGATTACTGATTACTGATTACTACTGGAAAATTGTAATGTAATTACATTACTAATGTAAAAAGTAATCAAATTACTAATTACTTTACTTTGAAGTTACTTTTAAATTATATGAAATATACCTATAAAAAAGCTAAATAAACTGCAGCTCTTTCAGTAATTTAATATTCACTGAAAAACATTACAATGTGTTGATCACAGCAACTCGACATATTCAAAAGACTTAAAGAGTTCCCCCAAAATTTTAAATTCTCTTATCAATCACTTATTCCAAACTTTTTTTTTAACTCAAAGCAGACATTTAGAAGAAAACTGGATACCTGTAACCATTGACATCCATAATACGAAATAGCACTGCAGTGTTTGGGTGTTCTGTTTTTGTCTGAGGTAATTAGTCTACTGAAATATGTATATTGCATGAAGCTGATTGGTAAGTTCTTGTCGCGTGACTCTCAGTTTTCAGCTGCTGTGCCCTGAAAATGTGCGTGCACTCAATATGTCCTCTGAATATGTGTGCACAAGGCACACGAAATAACAAACTTGTGTGCGTAAAAGATGCAATATGTGAATGGCCCATAAGCAGCTATGGTTCTCTTGACATTCAAAAGATACCTTCACTCCCAATCCTGCACAAAAATTCTATTTGAGTTGGACTGCCTTGTTTTTGAGCGCCGGCGTCCTCCTTGGTGACGAGTATTATCATAGAATGCTTTCTATTTAAGTGTTTCAACAAGTTCCTGGTCGAAATCAGCTGAAAGTTCTTTAGAGATTGGACATAGACTGCATTTCACAGCACTATTTTAGTTTTTACGCTCAATGAAATCTAAGTAACGTCTGTATTTCCACTTGAAGAAGCAACCACTCTCGTCAGCAACCTATTCAGCTTGCGGTTTCCAATTTAGAAGCACATGCTTATTAACTGACGTTGCAACGGAAACGGGATTTAAAAGAAGTATTTTTTTTCTTCTAAACTATATTAGTAACATAAGTAACACAATTACACCGACTTTAGCAACTGTAATCAAATTACAACATTTGTAAAATGTAATTTATTACAGTACTGTGTTCCTTAAAAAATGTAATTAGAATAAAGTAACATGTTACTGTGAAGCACGTTCCACCCAACTCTGCTGTATTTAATTTTCAAAACATTGTGCATTTTTAAGCATTCAATTAGACACTGAAATATCTATTATGTGGGATCATTTGGAATTGGGTGATAATGAGAAATAAGTGCAATTTGCTCTGCACTTCTAGATTTTCATGAGGTGAAAATTGCTAAAACAACTAGTCTTTTTAAACACCTTAAGAGTCAACATAGCAAGGAACATGAAAAGACTTTCAAAGCTGAAACTGTGTGAATTTGAATTAATTTAATCCAAAAATAAACCTTAATTTAATCTTTAGAATTCAGTCAAATGAGTTAAGAATGTTTAACTTTATTTGTACTTTCTGTGATTGAAACCAGTTCTCAAATAATTATTTTGTTAAAATAAAATAAAAAAATAAGGTTAGTATTTTCATTTCTTCCAAAGTTGTGGAATTAATTATCAAGAAAATAAAACAACATTTAACAACTATTGGTATCAGTATCAGCAGATATCAAATAATATAGTATTAGTTCATATAAATAATATCACGTAATATATCCAGGATTTCTGAGCACAATTAAGTTTTTGTCGCGTAATACATATATCAGTTAGTCATTGATTTAATAAATTAAACACACACACACACACACACGTATATACTGTATACTGCTCATAAAAAATAAAGTGAACACTTGGAGTTACATTGTGTTGTTTAAATGTTCCCTTTTTTTTTGAGCAGTACATACTTTACATAAATGCATACATATGCTTATCAACCATGCAAAATTACAATTAAGACTTCTTTTCAGCTTAGTCCCTTTATTAATCTGGGGTCGCCACAGCGGAATGAACCGCCAACTTATTTGTTTTACGCAGCAGATGCCCTTCCAGCTGCAACGCATCTCTGGGAAAACAGTTAAGAATTATATTTAAATATTGCAGTTATCTTATAATAATTTAGAAATTAATATAAATATAAATTCATAAAATGACATTTTATGTAATATAGATGACATCCTTTAATTGTGCTCACCACCTGTCAAACAGAGACCACTTTTCATTATCCAGTCAATTGCCATTCAACATTTTTTCTCACCAAGATATGTCAGATTTCAGAATGAAATGGATTGTAAAAACAGTGTCATATTGCTTTGACAAGACTTGTCCATGTAGAGCTGTACCATGAACAAAATCTGTTTATTCATGTCACTCTTATGCAAAGTTGGAAAAAGACTTACCTTAGAAGTCAAATATCTATAAACAAAACAAACCTGTTTAATCTTGACCTCCACATTTAGCTTCTTCCCCAAAAGACCACCTTTTTTTGACGTTTTTCAAAGTTTGGCTGTTGACTGCAGTGTTACAAAGACACATTTGCAGCTCTGCAAATTTGCTGATTCCTCCCAATATCAGTCTAATTGTGTTGAATGGCTTATCGGAGAGAACTATTTACAGCAGTGATTCTCATTTACTTCTTCCAGTTGTGGAGTTGACCTTTTCACCGTTCTAATTTTATTAAGAGGTTATTAATGATTCCTCACCGCACGCTCAGTGCATTTCAGCTCTCTAGAGAACCCAAGAAAAGGCTGAAATCTGCATGAAATCATTCTGCAGCTTGAAATTTATTGTACAATACTTACACATATTACAAAAGAATCAGTTTTAAAGTGCAACTGGTGAATTTGTCTGCGTTTCATTCACTTTTGAAGTAAGATCATACAAGTTGTTTATAGTGGAATGGGTGCCACTACAGGAAGTTGTGTTCCTTGTGTAAAAATAAAAAATATTTTTTTTCTCTCTAAGGCAGAAGCATTTAGCTTGACTTTAAGAGAAGATCAGTTTCTTATAGAAAATAGTGCAATATTCAATCATGGATCCACTTGGTGCTGGAAGAGTAACCCAGAAGGAGGAGATTCAGTCTGAAAGCACGAGGCGAGGATGAGTGCTGGGCAACTCACTAATCCACCTAAAAGCCAAAAGAGAGACATGTCAGTCACATGAAGAAGAGGTGCCACAATGCACTGAAACTCAAAATGTCTTTCTTAAGTCATGCTCGCCCCAGTGATTTAAACCAGCATGAAACAGAAGCTGTGTTTTTATTTTATTTTTTATTTTTTCTGATGTACTGTATACAAAAGTAAATGGCTTCTTTTGTCCATTGGTAATCAGTGTTGAGAGTCAGTACTTTTGAAAGTAATGCTTTACAATATTGAGTAATGCATGACAAAAAAAGTAACTACAGTTGCAATTATTTAACCCCCTTTGATTTTTTTTTTCTTTTTTAAATATTTCCCAAATGATGTTTAACAGAACAAGGAAATTTTCACAGTATGTCTGATAATATTTTTTTCTTCTGGAGAAAGTCTTATTTGTTTTATTTTGGCTAGAATAAAAGCAGTTTTTTTATTTTTAAAACCCATTTTAAGATCAAAATTATTAGCCCCTTTAAGTTATTTATTTTTTCCATAGTCTACAGAACAAACCATCATTATACAATAACTTGCCTAATTACCCTAACCTGCCTAGTTAACCTAATTACCCTAGTTAAGCCTTTAAATGTCACTTTAAGCTGTATAGAAGAGTCTTGAAAAATATCTAGTCAAATATTATTTACTGTCATCATGTCAAAGATAAAATAAATAATTTATTAGAGATGAGTTATTAAAACTATTATGTTTAGAAATGTGTTGAAAAAATCTTCTCTCCGTTAAACAGAAATTGGGGAAAAAAATAAACAGGGGGCTAATAAATCAGGGGGTTGAATAATTCTTATTGCAACTGTAGTAGCGCTACTTAGATATGTTTTATAGTAAGTAATGTGTTGTCCTACTTTTGCAGTACTTTTTATTACCTGGCTGAGGCTTGATCTCTTTCAGATAATTTTTTTTTCCTTTTTTATAAATAGAGAAGCTCTGGACACTGCATAACCTACACCTTCATTTACCTTTAAAAAACACATAACAAAATATTATTTTAGGATAATGTTATCTAAAAACTTTCTGACCCCAGAGCTATACATGCTGTATATACAGATTATTGAAAGTTTAAAGCAATGTGTCTGCTACTTTTGTACTATTTGTCTTAAGTAAAATCACTGTCCATTGAGGCAGTCCCTTTTTCCTTTTCTTCGATGCGTTTGAAATAATGAACACTAGGGGCTCTACTTTCTAATCTAGGTGTGTCTGAATCCACTTTTGCTATTTTAAGGACGGAAAAATACGCTCTGCATCCGGCGCATGGTCTAACAGGGTTGTGCTTATTCTCTTAATGAGTTCTGGGTGTATTTTGAGCATAACGTGCATTAACTCTTTATATTCTCATATCGCATCTAAAGCCACATTGAAAACGTGACACTTGCTGCATTGTTTACGGATTTAAATGCATTTGTGAGCTCATGATCTACTGCCGCTTGTCGTTGCTATGGCCACCGTCAGCTGATCCTACACACGTGCAGCCGTCAAGGTTCAGAATAGTTCAGCTTTTGCCGCTGTGTGGAATAATATTGAATGTGTGTCATGGTTTAAGAGCAATATGCTTGTGTTTAACTGCACTACTTTAATGCACTCATGCACACACAAAAAATCCAGGAGACTGCAGGGGGGTTAGGATCGGGGGTGAGGTATATGAATAACACTGTTGAAAACCGGGTACTGTGTACTGTGGTGTTAGTAAGGTAACTACTATGAAGCGTGTGTTTTGAGCGGCCGGCGATCCGGGGGGTTTCACAGACCATAACAAAATGCTGAGGACCGGGGGAGGGGCTGGTTGAAATTACAAGAGTTTTCCGGGATAAATAACAAAATGAGTGGGTGGTTGGAGATGTATCTGAAATGCGGGAAACTCCCGAGAAAAACAAGATTGTTGGCAGGTATGCTCACATATACACTTTGCACTCTGACTACTTCATTATTGTTGATAAGCCACGCTGGGCATTTTGCTCTGTCTCGTGCTGAATGCTGTCGACCAATCGCAACAGGCGGTCATCAGTCCAATCGGCGCAGATTATCTTCCCGCTAATGAGGGGTTTGGGAACAAATGAATCGCTAAACGATTCATATGGGAGTCGCTGGGATAATTAGGTAAAAAATAAATGCATATTATAAGACCTTGTTATAAAGTTTTTTGACCTTGAATGCATATAGCCTGTTGTTTGGAGACCTTTAAAACCAAAATATGACAATTTTTAATGTATAATAGCACATATCGCACATATAGCTAATGTTAAGCTAAGCTAAAATTCAAATTTAGATATAAAGATATAAAGCGTTAAAAACTTTTTCCACTTTCACCAAATATTAATCAATGGTTTTCATGACGTTACAGTTTACTTCAGCTGCTCGTCACATCTTTTCACCAATCAAATATTGGTATCAGTGTTAGCATCCTGTTTCCCCGCCCACTACACGATGTGGCTAATATCAGTCACTACGTTTACATGGACTTCAGTAATTGAATTACCTTAATAAGACACTAATAGGATAAAGGTGTTTACATGAGTTGCTTTTTGCAGTTTTACTTTCATTCAGGAGCATTTCATGCATGCCCCCTATGACAACTGAGATATTGGATGCGAGTATGAACTGCTGGAAGAGTGTTGTTTTAATGTAATTTAAATGCACGGCTGTGGCGAGGGGGCGTGGCCGAGAGCCGTGGGAGCGAAACGAGGCCCGCCACAGATGAGATACACCTGTGGCGCGCACCTGCCTTCAATCCCACGGAAGGAGCTCTGGACTATAAGAGGAGGAACGATGGCAGAGGACAGAGGGAGAGGACCGGGCCCGGACGTATTACTTTTGCTTTCAGTTTGACGGCAGTCTCCGTGAGGAGCTGCCGTCTGTTTGTTTTGATTTAGACGGCAGTCTCCGTGAGGAGCTGCCGTCCCTTTTATTAATAAATATTTATTTAAAACAGCGTCGGTTCTCCGCCTCCTTCTCTATGGTGCTGTACTTAGCCTCCCTGTTAGACAGTTTGCGGCTAATGTACAGCACCGGCCGTTCCTCCCCCTCCACCTCCTGGGCGAGAACCGCCCCCAGACCTCGATCGGACGCATCCGTCTGTAAAATAAAGGGGAGAGCAAAGTTAGGAGCGTGCAATAGCGGCCCCCCGCAAAGTGCAGCTTTAACCTGGGTGAAAGCCTGTTGGCACTGCTCCGACCACCGGACGGTATCTGGTTCCCCCTTTTTAGTGAGATCAGTTAAGGGACTGACGAGGGCCGAATAATCTGGGACAAACCGTCTATAATATCCCGCCAGCCCCAAAAACTGTCTCACCTCCTTTTTGGTCTTGGGAAGCGGAAGCCCAGATACCTCACCTCCACACGCCCAATTGCGCACTTGCTCGGGTTGGCCATAAGCCCGGCCCGCCTCAGCGCTAATAATACTGCCCGCAGATGCTGCATATGCCGCTGCCAATCATTACTAAAGATAATAATATCGTCCAAGTAAGCAGCGGCATATGCTGAGTGACGGGCCAGTATTTTATCCATTAAGCGCTGAAACGTAGCCGGAGCCCCGAACAGCCCGAACGGAAGTGTTACGAACTGGTGTAATCCAAACGTCGTTGTGAAGGCAGTTTTTTCTTGGGATATAGGAGTTAGGGGTATCTGCCAATATTCCCTGGGTTAAATCCAATGTCGAGTAATAGCGAGCAGCGCCTAACCGGTCGAGCAACTCGTCAATCCGCGGCATTGGATACAAATAATGGCAAATATCGATACTGCATTTAATTTGCGATAATCCACACAGAACCGGACCGTGCCGTCTGTTTTAGGAACTAAAACAATCGGGCTGGCCCAGTCGCTGTGCGATTCTTCTACTACCCCCATCTCCAGCATTTTTTCCAATTCTTCCTGAATCACTTTTTTTTTGTGTTCAGGTAAGCGGTACGGGCGGGTCCTAACGACCACGCCCGGTTCGGTCTCGATATGGTGCTGAATCATATTAGTACGACCGGGCAAAGGTGAGAACACGTCTGTAAATTCATGCTGTAGGAGCCGGACATCAGCGAGCTGGGCGGGCGAGAGGTGATCATTTCCCGTGATCAGAGTGCTCGGGCGAGTTCGGCCACCGCTCTCTGGTCCCAGGTCATCCTCGCCCGTAATCACCGTTGCCAGCGCCACCTCCTCCAGCTCCATCCATAACTTTAGTAAATTTAAATGATAAATTTGACGTGCCCCACTCCTGTCCGATCTTACCACCTCATAATCGAGATCGTTCACTCGCCGTGTGACCTCAAACGGCCCTTGCCACTTGGCGAGTAATTTAGAGCTGGAAGAAGGCAGGTGCGCGCCACAGGTGTATCTCATCTGTGGCGGGCCTCGTTTCGCTCCCACGGCTCTCGGCTATGCCCCCTCGCCACAACGGCGTTTGAAAAAAAAACCTCTGCATTTTGCAATGCCGGTGTCTGTGGTCCTTCACTGACTCAGAAATGCAGAGAATAGTGTCAAACAGCCGTGTGTATTTTAACTGCATTTTGGACAGGATAGTCTATATCCTGTCGTAAAATGCGGTTAAAACACTACATGACAATAAAAATTTGATTGCAGTGTTTACATGTCTGCACTGCTGTTCAATAATCCGAATAAAATCAGCATACTCCACATGTCTTAATTCGATTTCTGTTTAGTTCGATTATGACATTAGTCAGATTAATGTTATCAAAAATCGCTGTTTACATGATGGACTCTTAATCAGAGTATTGTTTTAATCGTAATAAAATCAGATTATTGGTGTCCATGTAAACATACTCAGTGTTCTCTAAAACATTTGTCGACGATTTGTTGATCTGATCTCTATGTTTATTGATTGTATCATTGCACAATCGTGCATTGGACATGCAGAGACCTTTTAAGGGCCAGAGGCTCAAGTGGCAAAAAGGGAACTTTTTATTAAATAATATTAATAATAATCATATCCTGCTGCCATAACGGACTTCAGCTAGTAATGTATGTCTGCAAGTGTGTGTATGGGCCAGACTGTAAAGCTATTGCCCGGATGAAGTGCGTGTGCAGTGCGGATGCAGCAGTTGGCATAAGCACTGATAGACGTTACTCCACTGTTGACACATTACTTTTGAGGCAAGAGTAACAATGTAAATAGAGTGTTAGAGTATTCACCTCGCATGTGGTTTTTCTTTCAAATCGGTGGTTCGAGGCTCGCTTGAAGCGGCTAGACTAAAACCAATATATACTTAAAATTTTGTTTTTTTATTGTTTGATAGAGAAAGCTGTCTTTAAATAGAACACGCATTAACTTATACATATATAATATTATTAGTAGTATTTAAAAATAATTATTATCCCCAGGAAAAAAGAGAAAGAGAAACTTTCTCTTCAGGAGAAAAAAGGGCAGGGGCTCAAGCACCCAAAGCCCCCACCTCCGAACGTATCTCTACATATCTACAGTATGGCAAGCTCAGAAAGCGCACTTACCCACACACACACA
Source organism: Danio tinwini (assembly GCA_903798205.1). Lineage (NCBI taxonomy): Eukaryota > Metazoa > Chordata > Actinopteri > Cypriniformes > Danionidae > Danio > Danio tinwini. The sequence goes on from CAIGQZ010034880.1 coordinate 642,535, forward strand.
CACACACACACACACACACACACACACACACACACACACACACACACACACACACACACACAATTAGCTTGCTCACAGTCACAGTTTTCTATATGGTGAATGGAGCATAGAGTATAGTACACTATATAGTTTGTAAATGGTTGAGGCTGTGTGAATATGCTTTTCACTGGGGTGAAAGAATGTACAGTATATTGATTACTTATGAAGCAATTTGATTTAAACAAAATGAATTTACAAATGATGTGCATTGATCAGTGATATGTAACAAATTGTTATATTTGATATGATGTTAACTATAAAATGTGTTTTATAATATAAATATTTAAAGATAGATATATATATCATTGTCAAATAAAAACAAAGTGTAGAACGAAATAAATAAATAATAAGTTTTATGTGCAATTCATTGTTGGCTTAGGAATGGCACCAGGCCACCAGGTGTCATAAATAGGCCATTCATAATTCACATGCGGTTTATTCATTGTCAAGGGCAAACCAACACCTTTCTGCCTCTGTGGTTTTCGGGGTCTTTTTTGTGCAGCTTAATGGGAAGAGAGGTCACAGGTTTAATTTTCTTGGTCTAGTTTGATTGCATTTGAATAAAAATGTCAACATGCATAAATGCAACTGCAATGCATGTTTTCCTGCATAACCTACAGAGAAATGATGTGCTCATGAATGGCATGAAATTAATAGATCTCAGTGTAGTTTCATTAGATCTCTGTGCTGTATGTGTGGAATATATTATTATTTTGTGTGGCTTTATGTTGATAACAGCAATATCAACCACACCCACCGGTCACTTTATTAGGTACACCTTAGTAGTACCAGGTTGGCTCTTTTGATTTCAGAACTGCCTTTATCCCATGGCATAGATTAAACAGGAAATATTCCTCAGAGATTTTGGTATTGACATGATAGCATTACGCAGTTGCTGCAGATTTGTCGGCTGCACATCCATGATGCAAATCTCCCGTTCCACCACATCCCAAATGTGCTCTATTGGATTGAGTTCTGGTGAATGTGAAGGCCATTTGAGTACAGTGAACTCATTGGCATGTTCAAGAAATTAGTCTAAGATGATTCGCGCTTTATGACATGACGTGTTATCCTCCTGGAAGTAGCCATCAGAAGAAGGGTACACTGTGGTCATAAAGTGATGGACATGGTCAGCAACAATACTCAGGTACCTGTAGGCTGTGGTGTTGACATGATGCTCAACTGGTACTATTGAGCTCAAAGTGTGCAAGAAAATATCCCCCACACCATTAGACCACCACCAACAGCCCGAACCATTGATACAAGCCAAGATTGATCCATGCTTTCATGTTGTTGACGCCAAATTCTCACCTTACCATCCGAATGTTGCAGCTGAAATTGAGATTCATCAGATCAGGCAACGTTTTTCCAATCTTCTATTGTCCAATTTTGGTGAACCTGTGATATTTGTAGCCTCAGTTTCTTGTTCTTAGCTGACAGAATTGCTTGCTGGTGTGGTCTTCTGTTGCTGTAGCCCATCCGCCTCAAGGTTCGACGTGTTGTGCGTCCAGAGATGCTCTTCTGCATAGCTCGGTTGTAAAGAGTGGTTACTGTTGCCCTTCTATCAGCTCGAACCAGTCTGGCCATTCTCCTCTGACCTCTGGCATCAACAAGGCAATCGCGCCCACACAACTGCCGCTCACTGGATATTTTCTCTTTTTCGGACCATTCTTTTTAAACCCTAGAGACGGTTGTGCGTGAAAATCCCAGTAGATCAGCAGTTTCTGAAATACTCAGACCAGCCTGTCTGGCACCAACAACCACGTTCAAAGTCAAAGTCAAGTGAGTGTTTTATAACAACTGCAAGGTTTGTGGAGTATATTTCATCAAATAATAATATTATTTTAGATAAATATTAAACTTATTAATTTAAATGCAGTGTCTGTATGTTTTGGTATACACAAGTAATACTTAAACAAATAATTCCTTTTTAGTTGTATACACTATAAAACCCAATAAGTTAAGGTAACTCAAACTATTTGAGGAAAACAATTACAACAAACTATTTAAGTTCAAAAACGAACCCTAATGAGTACTGTGAACTTAATCCATTTGAGTAAACAAAGCTATTTGAGCAAAGTAAAACCCAATAAATGAAGAGAACTCAAACCAACTGTGAATTGTAAAACCTGATAAGTTAAGGCAACTCAAACATGTTTGAGAAAAACTGATCGCTACAAACTATTTGAGTTAAAAGTAATCTATATGAGTACTGTGAACTTACTCCATTTAAGTTGAAGTAATGAGGTAAATAATTAAATCATTACCTGAGTTCAAAACTCTTTTCAAATTAGTAGAATTAACTTTCAGTTCATTGTAGTAAAGTTGGCTGTTGAGTTTACAGTGCAGGCATTGCCTGAGTTCAAGGAATTATTCATATTTAATTTAATAGATTTGTAGTTAAAATTTTTAAATTAAAAAAACTACCAAAGACCACATAACATGGTTACTATGAGATTGTGATTGAAATTGTATCTTTATCCATTTTAATTGTTTGCTCTATTCACTCAATTTTACTCAGTTTGTTCTTTCCTTTTGCATCACATTAGGGATGTGTATTGTTTATTTTTAATAACGATAATGATACCGATAACCCTTATCAATACTGGTTCTTATCAATATTGTTATAAATAATATTTTCTATAATATTATGCAAAAAAAATTAAAAGATGTCAAAATATGTTGGAAGTTTCAAGTTATTTTATTACTGTTGAACTTTACAGCAGTTTACAGATACCTGTAACAAACAAAAGTGCATAAGTAAAGTATGGATGCATAAATAACTAAATACAACATATCACTTGAGTTGGATAGCATGTTTTGTTAGTAAATGTTTAATTTACTTATCTTGCCACCTTTGTGCACTATCACACTACTGCATATGTCAGGGATCTGGAAGGCAGAATGAGATTAAGGGGGTTTTATTGACAGACAGGGGTAATAGGGGTGAGAATCGATAACAGTTCAAAAAGGTGATGACAGTGGGTAGTCCTGGAGAGCCTTGCATGGCAGCCACAGATGGCAAGAGGCTAGGAGGCTGAGCAGGGAGAGACCAGACCAGGCAGGGGGTTATGGAGGCCTTGGGAAGGGGCACAGCAGAGCACCGACTTGAGGTGGATCCAGCAGCCAGCGACTCACAAATGGCAGGGCAGGACAGGATCCGGGAACATAAAAATGAGACACAAGACAAAAACACAACAAAAAAAAATAACAGGGATAACAAAAACTAAAACAATAACTAAATACAACTATAAGGAAATAAGAGAATAAAAAGCAAAATGAAATAAAACCAAAGACCTTAAATGACTAATATAGCTAGAGAATAAATAAACTAATCAATACTGAACTAGCAAAGACACGAGGGTAGAGAGCACAATATAAAGGAAGAAAAGCAGACAAGGACCAAGTGAAGACAGTTACAATAATGAGGACTAGATAAGGGCTAAACAAGGAGCAGCAGCACATGGCTCAGTCTTTGTTTTTGTTTGCCATGTGCTCATCTGTTCCTTTCTCATTTCCCATTACCATGCCACCTTGTTTTTGTTTTTGTTCTACCTGTTTGTTTTTGTGTTTTAGTTTTGTCTCTCGTCTTCGTATTAAGCCTGAGCAATGTGCTCAGACACAGAACAAACATAGAAACAATAAACATAGAAAGAACAGACAGGACATGCAACACAGAACCATGACAGCATAGGTCACGTTTTTAGACATCCCACCCTGCAACTATAACTACTTGCACATTTTAATCTAATAGAAAGTTTGACATATATTTGTCCAATATGTGGAGTTGCATCTTGCCAGAATTGTATGACATCATCATGGATTCTGGATAAATAGGTCACGAGGTGACAGTGTCACTCTCTTATACTCTCTCGAGGCTGCTCCCTCATGGCTTCTTTGCAGCTGCTACTTTTGTGTTCAGTTCAAATTTGTTACTTTACAATTCGATATGCAAAGTTCAGTTTATTCAATTCATAATAAGTAATGAATTTATTTCTTAGCTCACTTTTTGTTTAGCTAGTAAACTTAGCGAGGTGAGCGAATCCGGAAGACTCACCTGTTTTAATTTTTCTGGAGCCACATACTAAATCCCGAGGACAGGTGTAAATAGCAGGTCTTTTGCTTTTCTTTAGTTTTCCTACCTGTCAATTGTTTATTATTTAAAGGATTATTTTTATATTGCGCTTCAGATGCTTCTGGTCCCGTGTGTGAGCACACCAAACAGACAACAGATGACTTTCTTTACCTGCAGCTGCCTATATCTGTATTGTCACTCCACAAAAGGAAACAGGAACTAGTGCTGCACACATAAAAACTGTTTAGGAAATGCGGCAAAATTATTTTTTTATTTTTTCAGTTTTTTCTTGGCATCGTTTGCTTATGCTGAGTTTAGATTGCATGATTTTAGCCCCAATTTTGACTCGCCGACAGGTTCTGAGAAATCGCAGACAAATGCCTGAAATCACAGGCACATCGGTGCTCGTTTACTTGAGTAACAATCACACAATGTGAACTATCAAAAACACAATATGAAAGAATCACAGATGAGTCGCCGACATCCGTGAGATATTTGTCATGCTAAACATCTGGACCTGTCGGCAATTCAAAATCATGCCCTGTGAAATTTGTCTTATTGAAAATAACATTAGCAACTATCTACAGCCAATGGGAGAGCAGCATCCACTAGCATGGGTATCTGCAGGCCAGCTGGAGATTGAGTGATAAGTTAAAAGGGCTTCTTTTTGGTCTATTTGGAACCAAGGAATGGGGGATGACTAGTGGAAATTTGGCAGTAGCACCCATGTTTGACAGTAGCACCACATTAACCTGTCATCTGAGTAATAACACAACCAGATCAAAAAGGAAAAAAAGTTGAAGAGAAATGGCTAATTCCCTCAAAACAACCAGGTGAGCAAAAAATAAGTACCATTTCTATCTCACTCAATTCTTCATTCTCATTATGTAGTTAATAACCAACGATATACTACATGTCCACACATTTCCATGTCACTTCTCGCGTATGTTTGGTTGTGAGATGAAGTTTACGGACTGAGACATACAGTAGTTGTCTGTGGGCATGGAACGATAACCGTTTTTTAAAGTATAGCGCGGTTTGGAAAAGTCAAGGTTTTAAAACCGCCAAAATTTTCTGTAATACCGTTCCTAAGGTATGTGTAAGATTTTTTATTTACATTTTTTTGGACAACAGTATCTTCAGCAGAAAAATATCCAAAGATGCATTTTAAATTGTAAAGATATATGTGTGTTTGAAGCTAATGAAGACAGTAGAAGTCAATGATTCATTTGAATTATTCAACCTGACATATTTAATGTTCCAAAATATTATAAATCTTTCAAAAGAAAAAGAGAAAAAAGTTTTTGTTTTTTACCCAGACATTTAAAAAATAACTTATTTTAGAGCAGTAATCATAATACCGTGATACCGTGATATTTTTATTTAAGGTTATCATACCGTCAGAATCTTATACCTATGCCTAGTTGTCTGCGATTCTTCCTTTTGTAAAGTCATACAGTTTCAAACTCTCAGTCATCAGTTGATCTTGGAATGTAAACACAGCAGCGACGAAATGCTACCCCAGATCATCATGCAGTATGACAGGTTTGGAGGGGTGGGAGGGTTGTGCGAAAGACCCACCCTTTACTGACAAAGGTCCAGAATTTGAGCTCATTTGTCTTATTTTGACTGTTATGCCATTATAAACAGTGAAAATAATCCAGCGAAAAAGGTTTGAAGATCAAGTGGAGTCCTCTGTTGGCTGTCGCTTCGGTGTGACTTCAGCTAATCAGTTTTGGCCACTGCTAACAATTATTTTTCATGACATCCAGCTGTACTAGAAAACATACAGTCTGATAAAGGGAAGTTACCTTTCACTACTGTATTTCTTTTAAATAGAGAAAAAAAAAATTTCAAGTAACTTTTATTCTAAATCTTGGAACAAAAAATGAGCAATGAAAAGGTGTGAAGCACCAAAAGCAACTGATATTACAATGACTTTGAATACTATTTTGGCTATTGTTGTTATCCATGAATTTTCAAATGTACTTTTTTGGTTATGATGACCATCCGACAATCTATTTCAGCTAATGTAGTGTTAAAAATGTCACTAAGATGCAGTATTTAAATCTCATAATTAAAATAGTAGCCTATAACTGCAAAAAGGTCCACTTTTTGGGAAAAAAGAACCACCCCTTTCACCTGGCTGGCTACGGGCCTGTGTGAAAACATCTGTGACGCTCCTACTTTGAAAATCGTGCAGTCTGAATTAGTTTGGCCATTTTTTTTGTTCTCGCTCTCTGATTCATAGCTTGACAGCAAGCTCTTATTCACCATTGGCCAACGATGTGAGGGGCTTCCTGATGCTTCCCAATGGCTGACCGTCGGTTTTGTGTGTCCAGGCCTTAGAGTATAAAGAACCAATGTCCAGCTAATGAAAAAATGAAAAAAATAACTCCATAAATTTGACTAATACTTTTGACAGCAACAGCTGGCCGAATTAATCATTTGCTTGCAACTTGCAAATACACCCTCGGAAAAAGCACTTTCTCCCATATTGAGGCACATTAATCTAAATCCATCTCCGTATCCTGATAAATATTCTAGGCTTGCTTTCTATACACAGGCGAAAGAGAAACAGCTTTTTATAAGAGCATAATAGTTTTTTCAAATCTTAGATGGGTCAATAATAAATATGCAGAAGCCACTGCTTCCAGCTCGACTTGAACAATATGGACGTTGACTGACACTAATTAAAGTGATTGTGTTGAGCTCTCAATGTGGATGGCTAATTGTTGTTGTCAGACAGAGTGCAGGTGTGTCACACGCCTCAGTCTGACTGCATTGGGCTTTGGCAGACACTCAGATAGGCCTTTATTTCCATGCTTAATGAGAGAGTACAGCTGCTAAATAGTGTTGGCTGGTCACTGGCATTGACTTTGTCCTGAAGTTGGGTTCAGCTTTGCTGCTTAAGCCACACTGAAGTTGAATAGTACAATAATTGCAAAATTGTATCAGTAAAGCACATTTGAAATGTTAGTTCTATCCGCTTGTAAGTGGTGACGTGTTTATGATGTATGTAATACTGTTTCCGGGTCCAAGCCGCCACTCATTTGAATAGACAAAATATTTGTTTATGATCACTTTTTATTCATATCACACAATAAAGTGAATTTGATATGAGATCATAGTGTACACAACAATCACTGGGCTTGCTGCGTCACAAATACCAAAATTTTAACAATTTATAAAAAATTAATCACTTTCTGGCCATCAGATATTAGGCATGGACATATATATTGCGATTGTGATTTTCGAAAGTATTACAGCGCTTTATAAATGTTTATTATTAGCATTTGATGAGTCTCCTCATTCAGTTTCATAGAGCGCTTGGACCCGGAAACCCCTTAGCGTGATGTCACACTTAACAAGCGGATAAAAAAACATGAGTCTACGCTGTAAAAAAAAAGTTGGGTTCCACACAATGGATTTGTGTTAGGGCAAAATAAAATAATTAAGTTAACTTATTATGCTGTGTTCACACCAGATGCGGAACACGCAGATAAACCGCTCTATTCGCGTGTAAATAGGCGTGTGAACATTTAAGTTTACTTGCTTCATTTGCGTGTCAAAATCCGCTTCATTCGTGCATCAAATCTGTTTCATTCAGGCGTCAAATTCACTTCAGAACAGACGCGGATTCGTGTCATGGGCAGGGCTTCTGTCTGCCCGGTTACTGTAGCTTCCTTGCTAAATGACTAACATGGATTTTATTGAGAAAATAATTGTGTCTATGTGCTTTATGATGGCTGAAAAACAATGTTGATTCGTTTGGAGCAGTGTCTGAGTCCACTAGATCCTTTCAGAGGTGCACCTAGCTCTGTGAGCTCATAAACTCCTCCAAAAACTTAACCTGGATGATGAAAGCATTCAGCTGTGCTTCTGACTGAGCCAAGCCCAGTTTGATGAAAACGCGCAAAACGCCCAATTTGCGCCACGTCATTCGCGCATATTGCTCTGCAGGATGTCTATTCGTGCCTTTGCATTGACTTAACATGTAAATCACTCATGCTTTTTCCGCGTCTGGTGTGAACGCAGCATTAGAGTTTACAAATTTAAGTACTGTAGATTGAACATAACACAATTCTTGAGTTTGTTGGGACAACTTGATTGTTACTTATTTAAAATGAGCTGAAAGAAAACAAACAATAAACATAATTTGAGTGTAAAGGAAACTGTTCCTTTGATGATGTTTTGTTAATTATGGACTCTTTCTTTATAGGGCACCTAGGTTACCACTTTTTCCAGATTTAATATAAGTCTTTTGTGTCTCCAGAATGTGTCTGTAAAGTTTCATCTCAAAACGCCCATCAGATTTTTTATTACACCTTTTATAAGGTTCTATTTTGTAGCATTTAGCAGAAGCTAGCGGTTTTTGTGTACTGCGCCTTTAAGGCTAGTCCTTCATGCCCACCGTTTCCACGTGCCTGGCAGCCGCTCCCTCGGCTGCGTCAGACAACAGACAAACACGAAGGAATAAGATCTCACGTAACGTTTGTGAGGAGAAACTACAGTAAGAATCTTACCAATAAGTATTTGATGCATGTTGTGGAGTTGCAAGGAAGAGTCACACACAATGTCGTTACAAAGTTCACGCACACACACAAATACACACACACGCACAGCGCTGACAGGCACACACATAAACAGCGCGCATTTAGCCTTGCACTGTTTTTGCATGCAAATGTGACAGGATACAGGTTAATCTCCACTGCTGTATGGATGTCTGTTATGTTAATGTACAAAATAAACCTGATTTAACGTCCACAAACCGGGATTGAAGCGTCTTTTATGAATGTTCTGACACACGGCTGTGTTGATGAAGTAAATCTGAAGTAAATCGCTGTAATTTATTACACACATGCACTGTTTTAAAACATTTTAAACTTGTAAAACTCACTCTTGATCACATTTGATGATGATTGATGATCTTAGCAAACTGAACAGACCTTTTATTTACAGTTGCTTAGTTTGCTCACGTCCTGGTCCTGTGTCTGGTTCATATGATTATACAAGTTACTACGGAGACATGTTAATACGCAGCTGTCAATCAATTCAGTGGGGGGGGGACAGCACTCCTATGTCAAGTTGCGGTCGGTCTCAAAACCGCTCTAATTGGTCCACCGTTTTTACGTTGTTAAATTGAAAAAAAAGGACTGGGTGTGTTTATATCACCCCAATATGACGGTCTACACACTATACCTACACATATGTCTGTCCAAACAGCTTGAAAAGTAGATTTTTTACCATAGGTGCCCTTTAACATTTAATATATATAAAAAAAATTATATATATATATATATAACAACAATTACTAACTTGAACAAACAATAAATTATATAATTTACTACAACACTTTACTACAGCGTTCCAGTAGTTAATGTTATTTAATGTATTTACCAACATCAAGAAACAATGGACAATGCATTATAGAGCTTAGATCAGACCCAATAAATTAAACCTGACCCTACCTGAGCTAATGCATCTTTGTCCGAGCCCGAGCCAGTCCGATACTTTAACAGTAATTATGAGACTGAGCCCGATTTAAATTATTTTAGAATATGTGGGCTGTTATAAAAAGACAACAAACTACAGTTGTTTGAACTACAGAAATTAGTTTAGATTTATCTTAATGAATAATGTAACAAAGTATGTAAAGTGCATTGTTTGTTTATTGAGGATGGATCATAACAAAAGAGGGCATTGAAGGCTGACTATCATCCTTTCTGCCATGGCATGCCTGCTTTATGTGTCTGTTCACTGTGAAAATGCTTATTTTTTTGCTATCATAGGTTTCACACTGCATGCGCGATCAGAGCATGAGCAGCGCATAAGCAGCCCTTGTTTTTTTTGGCGTCCATGTTAACAAATTAGATACTTTCATATCGCATGCAGAAGTGCAGTCAGTACAGAACGTGAGCAGAGATGAAGCAGCAGTGCCACGATCATTTGGATCATTTCATTGCGAATTGTGCAACTTTATAAACTCATGTGTTGCTTAGGCCAACTTTGCAAATTATTTGTATAATGTTTCTAGTTATGGTATAGCTTTCCAACCAATTAGGCTAATTAACCACTTCGGATCCTGTGTCCATTACAATGGACATCACATGTCAGCCCATGTTTTTTTGTGGTTCCTGAGCATTTCATCTCATTTAAAGCCT
>CAIGQZ010034880.1:677812-688278 GCA_903798205.1 Danio tinwini
TATATATATATAACAGTTTTGTCTGACTCTCGAATCTGATTGGCTGATAGCCATGCAATATTCTGAAATATAAGCACTAGTACAGCCTCTTTGCCCATGTGTATTACTCCACCCACATAGAGTGACAGCAGATCAATAAACTCACTACAGTTTGACAAATATTGCAGCTGTTGGACAACATAATGTACTTTTGAGGCAACAATGTAGTTGTTTAGATTGCAACTATGCACTTTATTCATAAGGATAGTGTGAAATTAAGCGAGTCAGCGGTCATTAGCTTGTCATTGAGCAGAGCAAAAAGATTACATAATAAGTCCATAGGTGAGGAAAAACTTTGTATGTTGTAGTGCTTTATTTATACCATAGTAATGTGGTAGTGTTTGCTTTGCTTTGGCTTTTTTGGGTTAATTAGTGTGATCTCCAGATTGTAACAGAGAAATACTGAGAAATTTCTGTAGACTGATGGCATTTCATGTCGTTCAGCCTTATAATCCTTAAATGTGAGCAAAATCACCTGTTTTGTCATCAATTTAGACACTACACTTGAGAATCATTCAAATATTAGCTCTAAAGTGACGTTGGTGTTCTATTTCTGCTGTTCTGACCAGCTGCAAATGTGAATGAATGGCTAAAGAAAGTAGTTCCTCTTACAAATGGATTTTTGAGACTCTCTGTGTTTAATTTTCTTTTTTATATACACAATTATGCCGTATAAATGCAACATCACACTTGTAGCAGTGCGATATGGCTATATATAGTATAAAGAGCATATAAATATATAAAGTGCATTTGTTTTCAAAGCTTAGTTTCTCATTTTGTTTTTAGCACTGAATATTACTTTTAGCTCTGTAACCATGTGTGCTTATATTTGTTTAGTTTGTCTCATTTAGTTTATTTGTTTATTTATTTATTATTTTATTTTAGTTATTTACACCTAATAATTAGAGCAAATTTGTTTTGTGTTGTTACATATGACATACTGTTATATGTATATATATTGGGTACTTATATACACACTCGGAGTGTATGTGTGTGAATGAGAATGCATGAGTGTTTCCCAGTGATGGGTTGCAGCTGGAAGGGGATCCTCTGTGTAAAACCTATGTTGAATAATTTGGCGGTTCACTCTGCTGTGGCAACCCCTGGTTAATAATGGGACTAAGCCGAAAAGTAAACAAACAAATGAATAATAAAACTGAGTCACATTTGATGAATTCCATGTGAAATTGTGAAGTAAAAAAAAAAGAGTAAAAATCTAAATTTGAAAGTCAGTTCTAATTAATCCAATCAGCCCATTCATGCCCTACAATTACAAACTCCAAACAAAAGACATCTGGAGAGTTGTGAATAAAACAAGCGTTCCATTATCATGCCGTGGATGCACTTGAAATGTATAACCCCCTGATATTATCTGAGTGAAAGAATAATGGTGGCGGAAACTTGAAGTGTGTGCAGTAGATCGTTGGCCATGAATAATGGTTTGATCCCCTTTGATAAAAGATCTCCCCGAGCTACGCTGAACTTCACGACTGCTCTGACTAACTGGAGCAGAATGAGTCGCCGACCATCAAACCAGCCCGTAAGTGCCTGAAACACGCAATACTTATTGATCTCGCCAGCGCTGGAAGTCATGTGAGGGCCCGAATGACTGCTAACTGCAATAACCCGAGTGACACATGCAATCTGAGACATCGGCCAAGAAAACGGCTGTCAAAGTGGAAAGAGGCGACTCGAAAATGGTGCATTTATGGACCGGGAAACCTGTCATCATGCCTTTTTCACAGTTGTAGCACTCTTGCATCAACGAGAGAATAAACAAAAGTAATGGGAAGAAAGATGTTTGTGTCCACAGACTAAATGGATACTTCCTTTTCGTTTTGGCTTATAGCTGAACTCTGCGCGAGTGAAAACAAACCGAGGTGGAAATAAGATTATTCATGGCGGTGTTTGTTGTTGCTGTTGCTTTGTTTTGTATTTAGGCGAGTTTGTTAATTCTGTTGTTTTTTGTATTATTAAGAAAGCTGGTGTTCAGTTCTTCCAGTTAATTATGCATACCACACCACCTCTCATTAAGGATTCATGAAAGGACAATGGAGATTAAATCTTGGGCTTTTAGCTACGTTATCAGGCAGAAACAAACGTCAAAGAAAAGAAAGATTTAGAAGAAATGCATGACTCAAATCTTTTTGTCTTAGTGAAGGTCAAAACGCTTTGCAGTTTCCTGAGGGTCCTTGAGGCTCGTTTGTGGACTTGTAGATCAAACAGAAAGAAGAAAGCATGTGATGTCATGTACACATTACACAATGGAAAATGCATTTAGAGGATCACAATGTATCAGATGGTAATACCATGGTACTGAGAGATTACTATATTCATAACATTTCTGCAAGGAAGTCAAGTGTTTGGGCATTTTTACACAACCCACACATAAGCTGGCAAATCTTAGCATTTTTATTTATTTATTTTTGCTGTATCGCCAAGCCCTATATTGAAGTCTGCATACTTCAGAGGATGCAGCCTTTGAAAGGAGACACAGCTAATGTTTATTCTGTGAATTAATTATCTTCCGTTTTCATTTACTCTTTTTTTCCCTTTTAAGTCTAAAAGTACCTCAAGTAAGCATAAAAAGACATTTTTTGCAAAATAACAAATTCTTATTCAGAATTTGTCAGTTCTATCACTCATTTCTCATGCAGTATTACAAATTGTGCATTAACACATGGAGATGAAAACCCAGTTATAGTCCTAATGCAGCTTTGCAAAAATGCATATTGTAAAACAACTTTTATTATTTCTTGTACAACAATATTGACATCTTGTATTTCTTTTTAAATCTAACATTTTCACAGAAGTCATGATGTTAGGCTACTACTTCCAAATCAATGTGTTTTCTTTTTTTCTCTACCATGATACGTTTATGCTGTTTTGTGCTATTTTTAACACATTACTGTACCTTGTTCATCAGGTCCCACGATGGCAGAAGACAAAGAACGAATCACTGCTTGGCTGATACCAGATGGAGCACCGACTACAGCAACTACAAAAAACAAAACAAAGGACAGACCACACAAACTTAAACACCATGTCAGAAACTTCAGAAAACTGGTAAGATTAATAGTAAACATTTAAGTATGTTAAATGGGCAATGAGCTGAGAAATCAGAATATAAGAGTTCATTGTACCTCATTATTGTAGGTCATTATCTTGTAAATATTAGAGCTTAAAACTTTTGTGCTAATCTAGAAACAGTTTGATCTGCCAAAACGACAGGTTGTGAATAAATTTGATGTAATAGTTACAGTGGCTAATAGAGCTCAAATGCACTGAAACAGAAAAACGCTAACAGACTACACAAACATATTAATCGGTTTGGAAACATGTGCATGCAAATTTTCTCAACATATGTACAGTAAATGTCAAATTACATACGCAGACCACAACGGAAATTTGTCTGATATATGTTAGGTGAACTTATTTTTTTATTTTAAAAACCTACAGTAGTTCAATGTGTTTGTTCTATAATTTAAAGTTGTTCTAAATGTAATTCTTGCTAACATTTAAGGCCATGTTTTAATGATCTAGGCACAAAGTCCAAAGCGCAGGGCACAAAAGCATTAAGGGTGTGTCAGAATCCATTTTTGCTATTTTAAGGACAAAAAATTACATTGGTTAAAATAGTTAAACAGACCATCTGCAGCGTGAGAGAATGAGCCTCCTCATTCTTTACTTCCACTTTCACTCTCAAAGAAATGTGTTGTACGCACAGACACCCATTAGCCTACATAATTTCATTTTTAAGCGCAAAGGCGCAACACAGTGGCACAGTAGGTAGTGCTGTTGCCTCACAGCATAATGGTTGCTGGTTCGAGCCTCGGCTGGGTCAGTTGGCGTTTCTGTGTGGAGTTTGCATGTTCTCCCTGCGTTCTTGTGGGTTTCCTCTGGGTGCTCCAGTTTCCCCCACAGTCCAAAGACATGCAGTACAGGTGAATTGGGTAGGCTAAATTGTCCATAATGTATGAGTGTGAATGAGTGTGTGTGGATAGTTACCAGAGATGGATTGCAGCTGGAAGGGCATCCGCTGTGTAAAAAATGTGCTAGATAAGTTAGCGGTTCATTCCGCTGTGGCAAACCCGGATTAATAAAGGGACTAAGCCGAAAAGAAAATGAATGAATGAATGTTAAGCGCAAAGATTTGTTTCAAAACAATTTCTTAATTCAGTTCTAATTTCCAGCAAACGAATAAATGAACAATAATAACGAAGTGTGGTCAAAAAACTGAGTTATTTTCAAATACACATGCTATGCCCCATATAGTCTAAAACCTGACAGGTGGGCAAATCTAAGCGTGTTTTTAATAAAACAAATATAAATATGCATATAATAAATAATAATAATAATAATAATAATAATAATAATAATAATAATAATAATAATAACATTACACAAAAGCAAATTGTCATGAATAAACAAAAAAAAACATATGAAGAAGGCATGAAAGCAGTGTTTTTTATATTTATGTAGAAAATAAAAAAAACATTAATATTTTAATCCTTTAAAATTAGTTTTGTAAAGATATTAGCGTATTGCTGTACATCTTGTGTGTATTAAGCAGTGTTTAAGCCAGGCGTAAAACGAACACGTTCTGCGCTGGACTTTAGACCTCCTCTCAGCTGGTCTATTGTGCAGTCTTAGTTCCTCAAAATAGCATCGGGCCAGCAATGCTATTAACACAATTTTTTTTGTTGACAAGAATGCCAATGGGCGCACATATGAGCACAAATGCATTTGCTATTTTAACAGCGTGGTGAAAAACGTCAAAACGATACTTGCGTCGAGCTGAAACTAGCAACCAATAATTGCGTTGCACCTTGCACCGCATTGCGCCAGGTGTATGATAGGGCCCTTAATGTTATTTGTGCAATTTTTTTAGATTATTATTGCTAAAACTATACAAAGTACTGTATGACCAGGACATAAAAATAAACAACATGTGAACGAACTACCAAAGTGTGATTCTCATCATTCTTTCTTTCTTTCTTTTTCTTTCTTTCTCTCTGTACACTTAATAGTTTTTTTTTTCCCAAATATTATTGAGAATATTATTGAGCCCACTGTGCACTTCCCTTTCTTCCCGGAAGTGCACAGTGGGCTCGCGCAGTCTTGAGGGCACCGTTCTCTGCCTGATCTGCGTGCATCTCCCCCTCACCACCCTTGATGGTGGAGCAGCCAGGGAGTACGAGTCGATTACCCAGATTGAGAGTGCTATCACGGGCCCACGTGGTGCCTCCTTCTGCTAGAATCAACCTCATCTCCCGTCCAAGGCGTGTTGGTCTTCTACCTCCCGAGCCAGAGCCTACACAGCCGCGGGCCAGACTGCCTCCACCCTGCACGCCAGGGTCCATGCACGCCCGCTGGCCCAGCTGCACGAGGGTGGTTCCGACCCAGGCTTGTTACAAGCCCCGCAGGACGATGGGCACGTTAGTGGTCCAGGAGCGCCACCTCGGGCTAAACCTGGCAAAAATATGCGACAAAGTTCACTTTCTTGACTCCCCCATATACTAGTCTGGCCTGTTCTGCGACACCATTGGTGGATTCACCCAGCAATTCACAGCGGTGCAGTCGGATACGGTGGACCATCCATCGGCGGGGATGTAAGACCGCTCCCTCTGGTCCCTCTGGCGCATCCTCTGGTGCGTTCGTCCTTGGGATTGGTCTGCAGCAATAGACCTGAAGGACACGTACTTCATGTCTCCATACTCCACGCCACCGTCAGTTTCTGCGGTCTGCGTTAAGGTCGAGCCTGGCAGTACAAGTCCTCTCCTTTGGGTTCTCTCTGTCTCCGTGGGTCTTCACCAAACTCGCGGAGGCTCCTGGGGCATATGGCATTCGCAGCCGCTGTCACGCCGCTCGGATTGCTCCATATGAGACCACTTCAGCACTGGCTTCACGATCGAGACTCCAGACGCACATGGCACGCGGGAACACACCGGGTGACTGTCACTATGCTGTGTCTCCGCGCCCTCACCCCCTGGAATGATTGCTCATTCCTACAGGCCTGAGTGCCTCTAGGACAGGTGTTCAGAAATATTGTCGTTTTGACAGATGCTTCCAGCACGGGCTGGGGGGCCGTGTGTTGCGGGCATTCAACCCAGTTGCATTGGCATATCAATCGCCTAGAGCTGTTGGCAGTGTTCCTGGCTCTCCGCCGTTTTACCGGTGCTGGAGCGACAACACGTGCTGGTCAGGATGGACAGTACGGCGGTGGTGACGTATATCAACCGCATGGGGGTATCCGCTCTCGCCGCATGTCTCAGCTCGCTCGCCGTCTGCTCCCCTGGAGTCATACGCAGCGCAATCGCAACATTCTATTTTTCCCCACCGAGCTCAACCGTGCAGCCCATTCGCTCTCACTGCAGTTTCGCCTAGGAAAATGGAGACTCCACCCCCGACTGGCCAGCTGTTATGGGCTGCGCCTTTCTCTCTCTAACTCAGAGATTCGTGCGCTCTCGCTTGAGTTTCCCACCTGGCGAACCCTGCAAAGTCCACTGTCTACACAGCTGGCCCTGGGGCGTGCGTAATACGCATTTCTCCAGTGAGCCTACTTGCACAGATACTGTGTATAGTCAGGGAGGTCGAGGAACAGCTCTCGTATTGCGCCTCTCTGGCCCAATCGGACCTGCTTTCTACTCTCCTTGTGATGGCCCCTCCCTGGCACATTCCCTGGAAACAGGGGACAGGCTCCGTTTGGCACCCGCACCCAGATCTATGCCTCACGTACGGTTCATAGATGGAGCGCGGAGGACTTGGGTGACCTACCGATTAGGTGGTTAACACTGTCACTCAGGCTGCGCACCCTCTACGAGGCATGCCCACGCCCTGAAGTAGTCTATCCGCTGTGTGGTAACCTTTTTCCCCGAGAAGAAAACCCCAAACATGCCAGATCAGAGTGATGCTATCCTCCTTCAGTTGACTGGAGTTAAGGCTGTCCCCTCCTCTGAGGGGTTGGCGTTAAGATCATCCCCGCTCTAAGGATGCGGCGATGGCGGCGCGCTGGGAAGTATCATCTCATCTTCCAGTTCCCAGAGGCGCGAGACTGGATATTAATTATTCCTGTTTCCCTCTCATACCCACTTGGAGATCTCTCTTAGGAGAGGTCAGCTCAATCACTCGACTCAGTACCTTAAGATTTCTGTCCAGGTAGACAGCTCTGCTGGTTGCGTTCGCATCGGCCAAATGGGTGGGTATCTGGAGGCATTTTCGGTCAGCGAAATGTGCCAGCGTGTTGGGCTGGCCCACTCTCACATTTACCGGAGACCCCCGCCCACCTAGGTGCTCTAGGTTTCTACAGCGTTCCTTCAGCTACGTAGTGAACCTGCAAGCGCTGCCCACGGAGGAGGCAGACCCAGCCCCTTTATTTGCTGCGTCCTTCGCGCTTTGCGTATTATACGGACCGTACTCAGCTCTTTTATCTGTTACGGTGATCGGCAGAAGGGAAGTGCCGTATCCAAACAGAGGTTGGAACATACACCAAACAGTGAATGCCATCTCCCTTGCTCATCTGAGCCAGGGCGAGTCGTGTCCCCCAGGAGTGAGAGCGCGCTCCTTGAAGCGCTCATCCTTTTGGGCGTAAGAACGCGGCGCCTCTCTAACAGACACTGTAGAGCTACGGGCTGTGCGACACCTATTGTGAGATTTATTAATCTTGAGGGGAGCTGATTTCCTCACGTGGTGAATGAGAATTCGGTTAGGTGTTGTAAAACGCTTGCTACGCCATTTTCTCTAACACGGAGATACGTGCGTTTATTTACTCTGTCAGTAAAGTTCCCCGCTGGCGAACCCTGCAGATATTCCTCCGAGGCCCCCAGCATCTGACTCAGCGGAGGAGTCAGGTGCTGGCCTGTTACGTTATTGGTCTGCCCGCTGGTCAGCCCGCGTTCTGAGTATAGGTGCCCGCTATGTGCGATCCCCACGATCCAATATGCTTATACTGCCACAATGCAGTCCCCCCTCACAGGTGGACCCGTGTCTTCCCTCACCGCTAACCATCTTATTTTCATATGCATACTCCCCCTTCTCAGGGCTAGTCCATATGCTCTCTCACCACTAGTCTCACCATTTGGGTAGCAGGTGGCCTCTGCAGCGTCCTCCCTATTGGGACTGCACGCATGTACTGTCGTATTAAATTCCTAGAAATTATTCTAGACGCATTTGCGGCTCCAGAAAAATATATCTTAATCCATAAATCTTCTGTTGAAGTGGGATAAGTAAGGGCCAGGGAACACGTTGGAAGACCGCGCCTCTGGTGGCGCAGGTGCACTCACGCTCTCTTTTGCCTGTTAGACCTCTCATCGGGGGCGAAGGTAAGGTTCAATCAATATGGTGTTTTCCATACATTTCCCCATAGTGAAAGTCCCAAAGTGGAACGCTCTGGTTACTAAGGTAACCCTCGTTCCGGAAATGCTATGTTCCTTCACCAAAATGATTGCCCGTTAGCTGTTGATGTGAAAGTCTCTTCTGCTAAAAAATGATGCTTGGCTTTGCGCGTGCTGTGCTCTTATAGCAAATTGATTGCAACGAGCATCAGGTGCGCAAGCTGAAGCTGACAACTCATTGGCATTTCATTGGCCCGTTTACATACTCTTTCAGATGATTGGCTTTCTGAATTAAATCCCCATAGTGGAAGTTTCCATGTAGCATTTCTTAGTAACCAGAGCGTTCAATACTTATATAAGTCAATTTGTGCTCCATTCAGCCTTTTTCATTGCTGACAGCTTTGCATTTAATTAAAGAATTAATCAACTATTATGGCTCAGAACAAAGTTTTGTGTCTATTTTTATTTTACATTTGTGTCAAGTAGCCATGTAATAAGTGAGATAAAGTACATCCAGGCAGTTGTTTTTGCAGAATAAAGCCCTTCAGGCTCCAAATTGTGTTGAGTTACAGATAAACCTTTTGGGTGTTATATTAGGGATAAAGTCCATCCAGAATGTTTTTATCACAGAATAAAGCCTGTAGGCTATATGGATGTGAATGTAGGCCTATTCACTGCCTGCTCAATGTAATTCGAAGTTCCCCAATAAGCCTGTTATTCAGCAGTTATTATCTCGGAATAACATATCTTGGAATGTCACGACTGACCAATCACAATCCAGTATTATGAACAGCCATGTAATAACATGTGATTACAATGGCTTGGATGTACTTAAGGTCTTTTTTTTTGTACAAAGGCCATTAGAAAAGTTTTGTAATGTTACTACAAGCCACTAGTAGCACCTAAATCACCCACTTTCTCTTTTAGGTTAAACAAAAACCCCACAAGTAACTAATCTATTCGGTGATGCTAGAAGAATTCTGAAAGCTGTTCTGAAGTGTAAGTGAACGTAAATGGAATATTCAATAATTCATGAGCTTAATCTGTATGTATGAAATTCTGCGAGGTAATTGTGATTACAGAGCATGAGCTTTTCCTAATGGCTCAGAATGTAAAGTCACTCGCTCGGTGCTGATCATCCGTGATCAAGAAAAGAAAATCCTCAGGAGAACAAAAAAAATTTATGCAATCGCATCGATGCGTATGCAGTGAGTCTTTCTCAATGTGTGTGCGTGCCATTTCTGAGGCGTCACACATGCGCTGTACTCTCCGAATGGAGGTTATGACTCTCGTGTGCCGCCGCTGTGCCCCTCATTATCGCAGCCAACAGAAAAGACCAGCATGCAAATTCCACCTTCCCAGGCGCTGATTATTCATCAGAGCCGCCACTCATCTCCCTTTAAAAAGCTTCAGTCCGCCACATCGATTAGAATGACAATTTCCCACAACCATTTATTTAATTAACAGTATTAAGGCCGATCTACGGTGGCTGGCACAATGTTATCATTACTTAGCACTCTGAAAACTCGTCTTTAGAGGTGCGGCCCCTCTGGAAACAAGACAGCAGTGTGAATGTGGGCATTAAAAAGTCTGGTCAGGTAGAGATTTTTCTGTTTTTTCTGAACATTTACCCATTTGACTGTCTTGTTACAACAGTCAGCTGAAGTGAAGACTGCTGGGCCTCGAGTGGAAAACGTTTGCTTTGTGCATGTCACATACTGACAAAATAAATCTACATTGTTCAAGGGAAGAGAGATATGCTTTGATATGCTCGCTGACAGATTTGAAACAGGGTCAGTCATGTTGTTTCGAGACAGCTTTAAGGTTTGGAGTGTAAAGAGTTTCCCCCGATGCTGTGCGACAGCGTATCAAATGTCATTAGCAAAACATCACTTTCAAAGTCAATGACAGCAAAAAAAAAATAAATAAATAAAAAAAAATTAAAATAATGATAATAATAAGATCAAATACATCTATTTTATTATGACTATTGTGTTTTGTTTTGTTTTTGTTTTTTTGAAGACTTTGATTTGCTGGTCAAAAATTATTTATAATATATTATATACAGAACCATTCATTTATATAGTTTTCAGA
>CAIGQZ010034880.1:688678-709094 GCA_903798205.1 Danio tinwini
ATATATATATATGTATGTATATTCTGTATATCTTTATATTCTATTTATCTTTTCAATATTAATTTTACCATGTTATGGACACTATAAAATATATCCCAATGTAAATTTTGGCTAGAATAAAACCAGTTTTTAATTTTTTTAAACACATTTTAAGGTCAAAATTATTAGCCCCTTTATATATTTTTTGATAGTCTACAGAAAAAACTATCATTATACAATAACTTGCCTAATTACCCTTACCTGCCTAGTTAACTTAATTAACCTAGTAAATCATTTAAATGGGACTTTAAGCTGTATAGAAGTGTCTTGAAAAATATCTAGTCAAGTATTATTTACTGTCATCATGGATAAGATCAAATAAATCAGTTATTAGAGATGAGTTATTAAAACTATTTTATTTAGAAATTTGTTAAAAAAAAAATTCTCTCCGTTAAACAGAAATTGGGTTAAAAAATAAATGGGGTGCTAATAATTCAGGGGGGCTAATAATTCTGACTTCAACTGTATATTCAAGTAAGTGTGTGTGCAGAACACATTTGAATACATTTCTATTTTAATTAATCGACCTGAACAAAATAAATGATCATTTTGTCATTGACCCTCCGGCAACATTACCTTGAACGTAATAATCATTCTTCATGTACAATAACATTGCAAGGAGCTTCATTGTGTAAACACATCATTAATATAAATCATATGAGTCATATGAGTGATGGAAGCTTACCGAGAAACACCATCCATGTGTTGTTTGAGAAAGCAAGCAGGACATAAGAGGCGATTCTAAAGACAGCGCTGAGTTTGGCTAATGTCATCTCCTTAACACACCTCATCAGCAGAGGAAAGAGACCCAGCAGACCAAAGCCCTGGCAGAGAGCAGCACAGCAGGTTAAACACAGTGGCAAGATGAAGAAAGAAAAAAAACAGGCACCATTTAGTTGAAGCTAGTCGATTATATCTAAAGGTCCCTATTGTATTTAAATGCCTTCGAAAAAAAGAGTATAATGGAACAAAAGCTACATAATGATCCATTATTATCCAATCAGCCGTGGCTTCATAGTTAACTTACTCTAATAAAAGACTATAGAATACACAAGACATGTCATTCGTACAGTTTTGAATGGGGAAAAGTGTATGGAAAAGTGTATCGATATAGACTGACGTTTCTGTGGGGGAGGGTCTCGAACCAGATGTGAGTTTCTGCAGATTTTGAGTGATTTGAATGTTTAGAAGTGAAACTAAAGAGACAGTTGTTGTTTAATTTTATTGGTAATACCTAATAATGAATTTAATCGTATGCTTGGCAAGCAATTTTGGAGAATTTGATGTTTTCCTAATCAAACACAATGCCCGAGCATGCTGCCTGAGAGGTGTTGAAAGATGGCCATTAAGTGAAATAACTTGCCTTAAAGGGACTTTGCTCTTATTGACCCTTCGCTGCCAGTTTGATTGACAGGCGATCTGGCCAAACAAAATGGCGATGTTCTGTGCCCTTGTCACTTTGCACCATTTTTAGATTGACAGGTGATCAGGCCAATCAAAACGCAGATATTCTGTGTTCCTGTCACTTTGCACCATTTTTTGATTCACAGGCAATCAGGCCAATTATAAGGCCGATATTTTGTGCCCTGTACTGGCCAGTCATAATGCAGATAGTCTGTGCCCCTATCACTTTCCTACATTTTTTTGATTGACAGGTGATCTGGCCAGTCATGTTGCTGATATTTTGTGCCCAAGTCTCTTTCTGGCATTTTTTTTATTGACAAGCAATCTGACCAATCAAAAGCCAACATTCTGTGCCCCTGTCACTTTCTACCATTTTCTAAGCTTTTCACTCATCATAGCACACGTGCTGCTGATGATGTGACAATAAAAGTGATTTGATTTAAATTGATATGCAATCTGGCCGCATGCAGATATTCTGTGGCCCTGTCACTTTCCTTCATTTTTTTGATCAACAGGCGATCCACAATTTTTCGATTGACGGGTAATCTGGCCAACCATAATGCAGATATTCTGTGCTCCTGTCACTTTGCACCATTTTTGATTGACAGACAATCTGGCCAATCAAAACACCAATATTCTGTGCCCCTGTCACTTTGAGCCATTTTTGATTAAAAGGCGATCTGGCCAATCATAACATCGATATTCTGTGCCCTTGTCACTTTGCACCATTTTTAATTAACAGGCGATCTGGCCAATCATAACACAGATATTCTGTGCCCCTGTCACTTTGCACCATTTTTGATTAACAGGCGATCTGGCCAATCATAACATCGATATTCTGTCCTCCTGTCACTTTGAGCCATTTTTGATTAACAGGCGATCTGGCCAATCATAACATCAATATTCTGTGCCCCTGTTACGTTGAGCCATTTTTGATTGACAGGCGATCTGGCCAATCATAGCATCGGTATTATGTGCCCCTGTCACGTTGAGCCATTTTTGATTGACAGGCGATCAGGCCAATCATAACACCGATATTCTGTGCCACTGTCACTTTGTGCCATTTTTTATTGACAGGCGATTTGACCAATCATAACACTGATATTCTGTGCCCCTGTCACTTGGGCCATTTTTGATTGACAGGCAATCTGGCCAATCAATACAACAATATTCTGTGCCCCTGTCACTTTGTGCCATTTATTTTATTTTTTTATTGACAGGCGATCTGGCCAATAATAATGCAGATATTTTATGCCCCTTTCACTTTTCTCCATTTTGGCCGACAGGCAATTAACATTGTAACATTGGCAATTAACAAGAAAAATTGTGAAAATGTCCTTTTGTGGGATTTGCGATGCAGACAGCAGGTAGCCAGAAAGCCTGAACAATAGCCTATTTCATCCTTTTCTGAAACCTAAAGGCAGTGTATGGACAGGAAATGTTTGTGTGAACGGATCACCATCAACTGTCTATTAATGGTGTGGTAATTTGTTGAACAAACAATTTGAAATGTGAAGACTTTATGTCTGCTTTCATCTGAAATCACATTACAGCATTCAATATTTCCCTTTGGAGTGTCAAATCAATTGGGGAGCACTCGTGACTGATACTAAAAAGGTTGTAGGACAAAGATAAGTGGGGCGGGGTTTGCGAAGGGTCAATTAATTTCCTTTAAAAGAGCCCCTATTATGCATTAAAAAATGTCATATTTAGATTTTAATGGTCTCCAACAACAGTCTGATATGCATGCAAGGTCAAAAAACACTTTAATTGTCTTTTAAAATGCATTTATTTTTACCTAATTATCCCCACAACTCTTATATGATTTGCTCTGTGATTCATTTGTTTCTAAATCCCTCCTTAGTGCGATGCTAATCTGCGCTAATAGGTCTGAGGACTAAGTCTTTTGTGATTTTGTGAACAGTTTTGAAGTAGTCAGAGTGCAGAGTTTATGTGTGAGCCCAATGCAGGAGTGCATTAATGCAATGCAGTTAAACACCAGCAAATTGCTTTATTCGTAACCATAAGTAAAAACAACAACACACATTTAGTATTACTCCACACAGTGGTTTTGAAACTTGACTTTTGAATTTTGAAAAAACTTTTGAATTTTGAAACTTGACTGTTTATTCTTTTGGCCTGGAGTGTTTAATACACCATTTGTTGACATTTCTATCTATCGTGAACAGGGATTATTTTGACAACGTTGTCATCTGTTGAGAGAGTACATCTCTAATATCAACACATTTTTAGATTCCCATTGTTGCACTTTTTTTTTTTTTTACTTTACTTTCTTTATTGTCCACAAGTGGAAATGTATCTTTGGCCTCATCTCACAACCTCATCAGCGTTCACATTACATCACAGAAAAAACAGGCAACACATGTCATCACATATATCACTATAAAAAACTCTATTTAAAACCCTTTACATACTTAGAACCCAGTATTTAAAAGTCGAATGGCAGTCGGTACAAAGGACATTTGATACACATTTTTCTTTACTTGAGGTTGCCTAAAACGTCTTTTTGATGGCAAGAGCTGAAATTGTATATTTAAGGGATGGGAACAATCTTCAATAATGACGTGAGCTTTCTGTTTAATTCTCTTTGAATAGATTTCATTTGGTTGTCTTTGTGCTTTACCTACAATTGCACTGCCAATTTTTACTACTCGACACAGTTTTCGTTTTTCCTTAATTGGCAACAGTCCATACCATGCAATCATTTTAAAGCTCACAACAATTTCAACCAAGTTCTTGTATACCATCTCCAGAACATCTTGACTCACAGCAAATTGTTGTAACCTCCTAATGAGATATATTCTCTGCATTGCGTTTTTAAAAATGCACTGTGCATTTGCAGAAAATTTCTGCTCTGTGATTGGCTCTTGGATCAATATAGAGTAAAAAAGTCCAGAGCTTATCAATGTTATTGACATAAATGTCATCGTGATTTGATATAATATCGTTTATCAGCCCAGCCCTACAGTATGTTGTCACATTTTCACAATTTCTACTAAAAATTGCATTCAAAAAAGGTCCATTGTAAAATAGTGTAGCAATACACGAAATGCAGCTCAAACAGAAGGATTTTTTTTTACTAGACCAAATAAAACCAACTGAAACCAGATGTGTAATCTGCATAAGGAAATTATTCACACTCACACACAATTCCTGATTGTGTGATGCTTATTGAAATGGCTGGATTTTGCTTGCCAAAAAATGGCTAAACAACAGAACAGTCTACAAAACCAGTCCACAGAAGCTGGGCTTTTGAGTCTTTTCATCATATTTTTCTCTTTTTTTCTCTCTCTCTTGCTTTATATCAGTGCACCAAAAAATCTTTATATTCTGTATGTGTTGTCATTGTCAGATGGTTGTTAACCTATTCTCAAATTTTTCTACGTGGTTTTTCAAAAGCGTTTACTTCTCATACTGTATCAGTGTATAGAATTTTAGTTCATAAAGAACCCACTGATAGCTATAGTATTTAACTACTTGATAAACACAGATATTTAATCAGCTAATCACATGGCAAAATGCTGTCACTTGAGCCACATGAGCACAGTGCATAATATAAGACAGAATGCCACAGACAGTTAAGAATCCCTGTGACTAGCACACCTCTCCCCTGCTAGCTGCTGCTGTTTGGTGTGTGTGTGTGTGTGTGTGTGTGTGTGTGTGTGTGTGTGTGTGTGTGTGTGTGTGTGTGTGTGTGTGTGTGTGTGTGTGTGTCCATACATTTGACGTACTGCCCATAGACATTATAATCGCCTCATGGTCCAATTCGGTCTGTTCCTCCGACACGTCAACGAGGCTGCAACTTATAATTATAATGTCTATAGCTAGGCTACCATGGCCCTTGCTAGGCCTATTTTTGGAGGGCTGTAGTCCCCCTATGTTTCTACTCGGCTCCCCTTAAACTTTTTCGATTAGCTCAACTGTAAACTAAATTAGTGCCCTCAGTCCCCTTTAAATTTGATAAGAAAACAATGGCAGAATTCAGCTCTCCCCCGTCTTTTGTTTTTCATTTGATCAGCAAACCACAGCCGTGGACAGCAAGAGAACAAGGTGTGTGTTTATGGATAAATTATTATAATATCTGCTAATTTGCAGTTCTTTCATATAGATAACCTTTTTTCACCTGTATACCAATGTCACGGAGGAGCAGTCGGGTTTTCTCTGCATTCACCTCATCAGCACAGCTGTTTCCTCCAGCAAAAATATATAACTTAATAAACATTTATTTATTTATTTATTTATTTATTTATTTATTTATTTACCTTATAAGGAGCTGAGCCCCTCTAAAATGAAAATCCTAAAATCGCCTCTGTAGGCTACTGTAATGTGAGTATCTGTTTTGGATTTGTTTACATATGTACACGTGTATCACAATGTATCAAAATTTCACAGATTTTCTGAAATAAACTGTGCATTTAAGGATAATCCAGCACAGCTCTTTGATAATGAGCTGAACTCTCCTTCTAGTAATGGATGAACACAATATTCCTCTTTCTTTTTCTTCTTAGGATAAGAGAGAGAGAAGCATCACTGCTTAAAATGACTCTCAAGTGTTTTGTGGGGTTTTTTCAGAATTGATGAATTAATACGCAATCGAGTGTGCAAGGTTTATGTATGTGACATATTTTTCTGATATGAATAAAAAAATGCATATTAATGTTTTGGACTTCAGTGTGCAAAGACCTTTAGTCTGATAATATTCAATTTCTTCTGCACTATTCAAGTAGTAGGGTCGGAATTTGGCATAAAAACGAATGCCTCACATTGAGGTTTTTTTTTTTCTTGGCATATTTAGTCCCAGATGAACATCATTTAACCTCCACAGCCTACCTGAGAAATTATGCTAACCATGACCATGCCATTATGACCAGAATGCAGTCATTTGACAATGAGTTCACCACACTCAAATGTCTTCCATAATCATCAGATCTCAATGCAAAAAGGGCATTCAGAATTTGCAGGATTGGCATATTCACTTCAATAACTCCAATCCATGATCATCCAATCATGCAATATGGAAAATCTCTAAGGAATGTTTCAGGTGGGCAACACAGTGGCTCAGTGGTTAGCACTGTCACCTCACAGGAAGAAGGTTGCTGGTCTGATCCCCAGGATGGGTCAGTTGGCATTTCTTTGTGGAGTTTTTATGTTCTCCCCATGTTCGCTTGGGGTTTCCAGTTTCCCTCACAGTCCAAAGGCATGCGCTATAGGTGAATTGAATAAACTAAATTAGCTGTAGTGTATGTGTGTGAATGCGTGTGTATGGATTTCCCAGTACTGGGTTGCAGCTGGAGGGGCATCCGCTGTGTAAAACATATGCTGGATAAGTTGAATGAAATGAATGAATGAATGTTTCAGGCACCTTGCCACAGTAAATCTATGCCGTGTAGAATAAAGAGACAGTTCTGAAAGCAAAGCAATCCAACCCAGAACTAGCAAGCGTGAGTGTATAATTTAAGATGGTAAAAGCGATGCTGATGTCAAATAATGCACTATAACAGCTGAAAAATATCTAAAATACATAAGCGCGGCTTTGGAATACATAAGCACTTGGCAGTTTGGTTCAGCTTGTATAAGACAAAGCCCATAAATATTTAGATTCTCTCAGATGCGTCTAAAGCTAACCAGTGAATTAATTAACCTTCAGGGTTTGTGCCTGATGAAACGGTGTCAAAAACAGTCAGGCTGTCTCACTCCGAGCGTCTGAGAGCACTTGAAGGCGAACTAACCTGCGTCCCCATTTGCGTTAGAGATGCGCCATGACTCATTTGCCCTGCCTGCTCATGCAAACCGTTCTGATTTAATTACCCCTCCTGCCCGGCAAGGGCCTGGTGTCAACAGACTACGCCACAGCCTCTGATTCGTACCGCAAAACATAATGGGAATGCATAAACATTCCACGGAAAAGGTCAACTCGCTGTGTTTTTACTTTCATCAACTCATTAGAGCCTGGAGTGTTTAATAATTCCCCCACCAACTCCACGCCACCCTAATTACAAGTCAATTCCAGCCCTACAGCCATTTATAAAAAAAACGCAAGCATGGAGCTAGGCATTCACCACAACCAGACCTGCCAAGGGTTTGACGCTTTAGATCTTTATAAGTACAGTGATGTGAAAACGTCTTCAACGTAGTTATTTATTTTGCTGTATAGTATGCAGTGGTGGAAAGAGTACAGAAAAATCACACTCAAATAAAAGTTACTATTTTTTGCCCAAAAATATAGTATCTGTTGTAAATACTACTCAATGTATGAGTAGCCCTTCTGATTTAATTAATAGTAAATCATAATTATGTGTAATATACAAGAGTAGTGAGTTTTACACTGTGAAAACATTAGTGCTGTTTACTTTTAGGTGTAAGTTGCATTATTTTCATTCATGCACTATATATTTAAAATATGAGATAATTTAAAGGGTCACGAAACACCAAAACACATTTTTTGAGCTGTTGACAGTCACATATGTGTCCTACGCTGCTATAAACACTATTAGGACACATATAGTATATTGCACTAAAAAAGTGAAAATTGGTTGATTTTGCGTTATTTTGAGTAAATTTGTTCTTCCAATTTGAAACAAATTTTTAAGCTGCGTGACGCTTGTGTGTATTCCAGCGTGGAGAGTGGATGTCTGTACCTGCGAGTGCATCGTGACATCTCTGAGTGTGCAGCATCAATTCATGAGAAAGACTTGGTTCAAACCAATCAGCGCGCTCTATTGTGTATGCGGTGCAACTTCATTAATATGCATGATAGCTTCGAAGACTGTTTTACCTGTTACAGTGTTCAGTTGACAGAGAGACGCCACGTTGTGTTGCCAAAACAAGTGGAAGAACAAGAATTTAAAGACATTGGTCGTCAGTGTTGCGTTTATTATTGTGCTGCGTTTATTAATGTGTTGCAACGAAGGTTTTGTTTTCATTTCCAGTTCCAGTTCCAGTTTGTGTTGATTGTCCTGTCGTTACAGATTTGGTAAGTGTGTGTGTGATCAGTGGTCTTTTTTTGTTCATTCAGATGGCAAAGTTACTTCGTATCGTCAGCAGTGCTCTTTCAGTTTTTAAAGACATACCTTAGTCAAAATGATTTAGTTACTAAGTTTAGAGTATGTTCTGACGTTACCTACCGGGTGCACTGAAAAAAATAATTCAGAGATGATTCCTTGGATTTACTCAATATTTTTACGTTAAGTGGCTGTAAACAATTTATTTGGGCTGAATTTAAACAAACTAATTAAGTAGAAATTTATTCAACTTAATTTGTTTGTTTAAATTAAACACAAATAAATAGTTTGCAACAGTTTTGCAGACATCATTTTTTTCAGTGTGCATCTAAATGCAGAGGATGTTTTTCGTCCATTTGCCATGCAGTATCAAACATTCCATTAAAACTCCACTCTCCAGCAGTTCGTCGCTTTTGTCATGGGGGACATGCAGGAAATGTTACTGAACAAAAAGTGAAAGTGCCAAACTGCAGTTATTGTCGCCAAATTAACAATTTGGCAAATAATTTGATTACTGATGTCCATGTAAACACAGTCACTGTCTTTCTCCCCTGCGTCTGTGTGTTTGTTTGCCTCGCCTCTGTGAAAATCAGTGCGTGTCCAAATGGAAACTCCCATATTTGCAAATCCTTCCCTCTTTCCTTCCCCCGACACTCCCCCCTAAAGAGAGCTGGATACGCCCACTTTCCTGACTTTTTCTAAACTACAGTTGTGAAAACACCCTGTTGAGACAGGGGTCTTTCATGGCCCTTTAATGTTATATCCCACTACAGTAATATACGCACCTACTGTATAATAAGCCAACCGAAAGTGCAGAGTGAAATCTGTGTTACCTAATGCCGAGTCCAGACTGCATGATTTTACCCCCGATTTTGACTCACCAACAGGTTTTGAGAAATCACCGACAAATGCCTGAAATCATAGGTAAATCGGTCGCGATCTGAAAGAATCGACAATGAATTGCCGACACCCGTGAGATATTTGGCATGCTAAATATCTGGAGCTGTCGGCAATTCAAAATCATGCTGTGTGAAATATGTTTTCATTGAAAATAACATCAGCGATTACCTACAGCCCATTAGAGAGCTGCATCCAATAGTATGGGTATCTGCAGGCCAGCGGGAGGTTGAGGGAGAAGTTAAAAGCGGTCATTTTTAGTTTATTTGGACCCAAGAAACGGAGGAAAAACTAGTGAAAATTTGGCAGGAGCACCCATGTCTTTTTGACGTGTCATCTGAGCAATACCACAACCAGGTCATCAAAAAAATAGTTGAAGTGAAATTGTTAATTCCCTTCAAACCCAGGTGAGCAAAATAAGTACATTTTCTACCCCACTAAGGGCTTCTTTCTCATTTTGTAGTTAATATCAAAAGATATACTGCATGATCTTGCATTGTTTCCATGTCACTTATCGCGTGTGTTTGGTTGTAAGCAGTTTGGGCATGGTTGTTGGCGATTCTTCTTAAAGTCATGCAGTGTGAAACCTTCTGTCGCCGATCCATCTTGCAGTGTAAACAAAGCAGCGACGAAACGATACCCCAGATAGTCATGCAGCGTAAAAACATCTGTGACGCGACTACTTTAAAAATCATGCAGTCTGAACTCAGCATAATGGGCAAAAATATAGTTGTGACGATACAAAAACCAAAACTCTTTTTTTGAGACGTTGACAGTCATATATATGTCCCATGTTGCTAAAAACACTATCAGGACACATATATTTAGCTAACAAGTGAAAATTGGTTGTTTTTGCATTGTTTACAACTAATTTGTTCTTCAGGTTAAAAAATAAAATTTTAAGCAATGTCACGGCAATGAGATCATTGTGCAAATGTCAGCGTTGAGATGGGCTGCCTGGCGGGTACAAAGTGACATCATTGAGTTTTCAGCACATCTGTTTATTAATTGATGAGAAAGACTTGAGTTTGAACCAATCAGCGTGCTCTATTGTAAACGAGATGCAACTTCATTAATATGTATGAAATAGCTTTGAAGAATCTTTTTACCTGTTACAGTGTTCAGAAAGACGCCACGTTCTGTTGCCAACCGTAATTCAAACAAGCAGTAAAAGAATTGGAGATACTTTTTCGTTTTTTAAAGACATACCTTAGTCAAAATGATTTAGTTACTAAGTTAACAGTAATATCACTACAATATTATGGACTGAAAATCGTGTCAATCTGAAAATCTGCTATAAATGCTGCTCTCTGATTCTCTGTCTATCTCCCCTACGTCTGTGTTTGTGTTGCTGGTGTGAAAATCAGCGTGTGCACATATGAAACTCTCCTTTTCATGCAAACCCTTCCCTCTTTCGCCACTCGACACTCCCACCTAAACAGAGCCGGATTCCCCCACTAGAGGTGTGAAACACCCTGTTGAGAGAAAGGGGGTTTCATGGCCTTTTAAAGCTTAGGTTATGCACTTTGAACCCTGACTAGTAAGCTACGGGTGTCCAGCAGTTGGCTCATGCAGCACTGATAGAATACATGCAGTTTGTACATTTATTTGAAAACGTAACATTCTGTACTGCATTTAGTTATTGCATATGACCATTTTCCGGTCATCATATAGTAGGCATTATTCATCTTCTGAACAGTGACATACTGTAAAGTAAACAGTCTCTCGGTTGTTGAGTGTAACAGTTTAACAACCTTTTGAACAATTTACACTGCATACGGTTGAAGTCAGAATTATTAGCCTCCCTGAATTATTAGCACCTCCATTTATTTTTTTCCCCAATTTCTGCTTAACGGATTTTTTAACACATTTCTAAACATCATAGTTTTAATAACTCATATCCAATAACTGATTTATTTTATCTTTGCCATGAAGACAGTAAATAATATTTTACTAGATTTTTAAGGATACTTCTATACAGCTTAAAGTGACAAAGGCTTAACTCTGTTAATTAGGTTAACTAGGCTGGTTAGGGTAATTAGGCAAGTTGTTGTATAATGATGGTTTGTTTTGTAGACTATCAAAAAATATTTAGCTTAAAGAGGCTAATAATTTTAACCTTAAAATGGTTTTTAAAAAATATAAAACTGCTTTTATGCTTGCTGAAATAAAACAAAACAAGACTTTCTCCGGAAGAAAAAATATTATCAGACATACTGTGAAAATTTCCTTGCTCTGTTAAACAAGCTGTTTTTAATGTGTAAAAATCAATGGAAGTGAATGAGTTCGGAAGTCTCGAGCCAAAAAGATTCAAATGCTCGTACATGAAGAATACAGTCAATAAAGTGTCTGTGTCTTGAGTTCGATCTGTCAACTACATTTTTTTCTATGCACAATTTGATTGGACGGGAATCATAGGATTAATTATTCTACTTAGCACCACAGAAAAAAGTAGTGACTGCAGAAAAATAGTGCAGTAAAAGTACAGATACAAAACAAAAAAATATACTTAAGTAAAAGTACACATTAAACTAGAATTTCTGAAAATAAAAATACTCAATTACAGTTATATGAGTGTTTGTAATGTGTTACTTTTACACAACCGGTAGTATGTCAGTAGTAAATATAAAAGTTTAAAGAAAAAGATCCAGACTCTTACCAGCAAATCCAAAAGCCAGGATCTGGCGTTGTGTCAGTGCTGAGTGCCCAGGTAACTTGCACTTCTATGAGGGCACCATTAATGCTAAAAACGTACATAGAGATTTTGGAGCACATTATGCTGCCTTCTTTTCCAGAGACAAGATGCAAAACCACATTCTGCACACATTACTGGCCTGTCTGCAGTCCTGGCCCGTCCCTAATAGAAAATGTGTGGCACATTTTGAAGCTCTAAATGCGACAACAAAGACCTCATAATGTTGCCCACATTTAGACTTGTTTGCAGGAAGAATGGGATAAAATTACACATGAAACACTTCATCACTTGGTGTCTTCAGTCCCTAAACATCTTTAAGTGTTGTGAACAACACTTACAAAGCAGTAAATGCTGTACTGTTACAACTTTTTTTTAAATGTGTTACAGGAACCAAAATTGGAATACGCGTTTATAAAAAAATTATAAAATAAAATCATGAGGAACACAATAATGTTTGTTGTATTGTCTGCACTGAAATATAAGTCAAAAATAAATTTAGAAATCACTTTTTTCTCATTTGCGTTTTTCATACTGTCCCAACTTTTTCTGATTTAGGGTTGTATTACAATAAACGGCCAAATAATGTTTGAAAATATAAACTGATATTCCCCACTGACACAAACAGAATATAGAAACAACTGTCCTTTTTTGTTGTTGTTGGCAAAATATACTAATGGCCTCAAACGTTTGCACAGCGCTGTAAAAGATCAGCTTCCTTTGTATTTAAAAAAGTTTCTTTGTCTGCTTTTTTCCCCTCAATTGACTCTTTCAATTGTGTTTAATTAAAACTTTTTGCCGGGTGTATTGGGTGGCAGTGTGTTAGCTGACATCCCCTACAGACAGATTGTATAATAGGTTCTATCAGGATCGATGCACACAAAAGGCAGCGAAGCGATTGGAGCCCCAGTGGTGCGTCCTGGCATAAATAGAGAGCCATCACCTCTCCGATCGAGAAGGGTGTCTTCTTAACTGGCAGGCTTTGTTTAGGTGTCACTCTGAGACATTGAATCGACCTGCTCAGAGGAAGGCCTCCTCGTGATGGGCAGCAAAAACAAAGCAGACTTCAACCTGGTTTCCATCACTGCTGCTGTTCAGACAGACTCAAACTGCAGAGCTGTTCTATAAATGCCACAGTGAAGGAATAGCACAATGATTTTTTTTTGGAAAGGGTAATCAATAGTAAATCTCTTATTTTGCATAGCGTTTCTAATCAAAAGTGGTGAATATCCTATATTTATGTATTTCTCATTCATTTTGTATTGTCCTTTAGAAATAGTTTTGAATAGTATTCAAAGTTTAGGGTCAGTAATTTTTATTCAGGGTTTTTTAAATGTATTTATTTGATCATAAATGCTGAAAAAATATGTATATTCATAAACTTTCAAATGTGTTTTATTCCTGTGAGGACAAAGCATAATTTTCAACATCACTACTTCAGTTTTCAATGTTACCCAGTACTTTACAAGTCAATAACAAATACTGAAAACCCATTTCAGAATACTTTGTGGTTTATTTTATTATTATTATTATTATTATTATTATTATTATTATTATTATTATTTTTTTTTTTTTTATTAGTATTTATTTCAAACAGAATATCATACACTTAAAGCAATTCTTCAAACTAAATACATTTCATCATTATCAATAAAAATATTTACTTAATACATTTAAAATAAAATAAAAATATTTAGCCAGTTAGAAATAGAGCAGGATGAAGCACAGCTTATTATTTTCCCTACCCTATTACCACATCTTTACACATTATTCATCTATCACTTTAACTTCATTCATTCATTTCCCGTCGGCTTAGTTCCTTATTTATTATGGGTCGCCACAGTGGAATGAACCACTAATTATTCCGGCATGTGTTTTACAAAGAGGATACCCCTCCCAACACAATCCAGTACTGGGAAACACTCACCTTACATCACATTCTTTTAATAATATTTAAAAGGTCTCTCAGGCGACGCAGTGGCGCAGTAGGTAGTGCTGTCGCCTCACAGCAAGAAAGTCGCTGGTTCGAGCCTCAGCTGGGTCAGCTGGCGTTTCTGTGTGGAGTTTGCATGTTCTCCCTGCGTTCGCGTGGGTTTCCTCCGGGTGCTCCAGTTTCCCCCACAGACATGCTCTATAGGTGAATTGGGTAAGCTAAAATTGTCCGTAGTGTATGTGTGTGGATGTTTCCCAGAGATGGTTTGCGGCTGGAAGGGCATCTGCTGCGTAAAAACATGCTGGATAAGTTGGCGGTTCATTCTGCTGTGGCCACCCCAGATTAATAAAGGAACTAAGCTGAAAATAAAATGAATAAGTGAATAAACGGTCTCTCATTTACACACACTCATACACTACGGCCAATTTAGTTTATTCAATTCACCTATAGCACATGTCTTTGGACTGTGGAGGAATCCTATGTGAACATGAGGAGAACATGTAAACCACATAGAAATGCCAACTGACCCAGCCGGGACTCGAACCAGTTATCTTCTTGCTGTGAGGCAACATTGCTAACCACTGAGCCACCGTGGCACCCTTACTTAAATATATTTCTTCTTTTAGTTACTTCTTCCTTTTTACATCTTTTACGTATTACATATTCAATTCACCATTTGTACGTTTCCTTATTACATCACAGATGGTACTCCAAACTGCCACTAATCAAAATTCCATAATACCTTTCTCATTTTGTTCTTTTTTACAATCACCTCTATTCATCAACATATTCTTATTTTTATATAACCTTTTAAATTGATTACTATCCAGACATTGTTTTAAAAATTCACTCATTTATTCATTTTCTTTTCGGCTTAGTCCCTTTATTAATCTGGGGTCGCCACAGTGGAATGAACAGCCAACTTATCCAGCATATTTTTTATGCAGTGGATGCCCTTCCAGCTGCAACCCATCACTGGGAAACACCCATACATTCTCATTCACACACACATACGCTATGGACAATTTAGCCTACCCAATTCCGTTTTAAAAAATGTTCCAGACTATTACACAGACAGACATGTTTAAAGTTGTCCTTGAATTTTGTTATTTTCTCAAATTATATACCCCTTGTCTTTCTCAACATTAATTTATTCCTAGCCTTAAACATAACTTGTGCCATTTTAAATTTAACCAAATTATTAAACTTAAGTATCCAAATATTCCACATTTTCTATTATTCTAAATACTTTCAACTGTAATGTACATTGTGAAATGTACAATAATGTACATAGTGTGTTGTAAATTAGATATAGATGTATTCCTCCACATTTCAATTTACACAATATATTTTTTTCTGTTGAAAAGAAATTCAGAATGATGTTGAAAAAAAGCAGCCATTGACAGCCATGGTAAGAGTAAAAACATTGTAGAAGTCAATTGTTTTTTTTTTTCTCCAGCAATCTTCAGTATACATTTTTTCTGTTCTTTTTTTTCAACATAGGAAAAAAACTCAATCAGGTTTGGAACAAGTGGAGGGAGAGTAATGACCGAACTTTCATTTTTGGGTTAACTATTGCTTTAATCTTTTTATGGAAACTTGTACATTTCAATTGTACAATTGTTGTACATTTAGTCTCTTTATCAATCTGGGGTCGCCACAGCGGAATGAACCGCCAACTTATCCAGCATATGTTTTATGCAGTGGATGTCCCATAATTTCAAAAATGTGCACTTTGAAACCAGTTTGTTTGACACCTTGTAAATGAACGACCAAAATGCATAAAAAAGTGTTTTGTTTTTACCTAAAAACTGTTGCATAAACATACCTTGAGAACCATGACATCATGTGACAATCATCTGCTTATTTCAGACCTTTAGCATGTCATCTCATTACTCACACTCATAAAGACAGGAACATTGCTGACCATGTAAATTCTTTCATTTTACAGCATATAAAATGAATACATCCCACAACATACATCCACACTAGAACAATTAAAGTGGAAGTAAACATTATTAGCCCTCCTGTAATTTTTTTTTTTCAAACATTTCCCAAATGATTTTTCACATACATACATAAAATATATACATAAATACATACATTTTTTGTATGGAGAGAGTCTTATTTGTTTTATTTACGTTTAAGGTCAATATTATTAGCCTCCTGTTATTAGCAATATTTTTTTGGATTGTCTACAGAACAAACCATTGTTATTGTAACAGTAGGATGCTGGTCAATGGAGTTCAGGATCCATGTGCAGTTCTTTATTAATGGCCATAAAAGCAGCAAAACAAGAGTATAAAGGTAATCCAAGATCATAGACAAAAACAGGCAAATGGTCGACCAGGTGGCAAGGAATCAAGAATGGTAAAGCAAGGCAAGAATCTAATCAAAGAAAGACTAGACAGGATTACCGCTTCGTAATGCTACAGGATAACCAAACAACAAGACTCAGCAAAGTGTTTGTGTGTGAGAGGTGAATATAAAGTCCAGGTTGTCAGTTCTTGATGAGTTACCAGCTGTGTGTGTGTAATCAGCAGGTGAACGGCAACTGGTGTGTTAGTACAGGTATGATAGGATTTGTAGTTCATTTGGTGGCAGATTTGTAGTTCTCCAGCGATATGCATGGGCTAGGTGGTTCCATCCTTCTGGTGGTTGTGACAGTTATACAATGATTTGCCTAATTACCTTAATTTGCCTAATTAAGCTAATTAACCTAGTTAAGCCTTTAATATGAATGAATGAATGAATGAATGAATGTTAGTATCATAAAAAATATCTAGAAAAATATTATTTACTGTCATCATGGCAAAGATAAAAGAAATCATTTATTAGGAATGTGTCATTAAGACTATTATGTTTAAAATGTGTTGAAAAAAATATCTCCGTTAAACAGAATTTGGGGGAAAATATACAGGAGGGTGAATAATTCTGACTTCAACTCTATACACTCACCGGCCATTTTATTAGGTACAACTGTCCAACTGCTCGTTAACGCATCAGCCAATCACATGACAGCAACTCAATGCATTTAGGCATGTAGGTCAAGACGATCTGCTGCAGTTCAAACCGAGCATCAGAATGGGGAAGTAAGGTAATGTAAGTGACTTTGAACGTGACATGGTTGTTTTTGCCAGACGGGCTGATCTGAGTATTTTAGAAACTGCTGATCTACTTGGATTTTCACACACAACCATCTCTAGGGTTTACAGAGAATAGTCTGAAAGAGAGAAAATATTCAGTGAGCGGCAGTTCTGTGGGTGCAAATGCCTTATTGATGCTAGAGTTCAGATGAGAATGGCCAGACTGGTTCGAGCTGATAGAAAGGCAACAGTAACTCAAATAACCACACGTTACAACCGAGATTTGCAGAAGAACGCTCCTTGAGGCAGATGGGCTACTGCAGCAGAAGACCACACTAGGTGCCACTCCTGTCAGATAAGAACAGGAAACTGAGGCTACAATTCACACACACTCACCAAAATTGGACAATAGAAGATTGGTGACTCTGATGAGTCTCGATTTCTGCTGCAACATTCTGATGGTAGGGTCAGAATTTGGCGTCAACAACATGAAAGCTTGGATCCATCCTGCCTTGTATCAACGGTTCAGGCTGCTGCTGGTGGTGTAATGGTGTGGAGGATATTTTCTTGGCACACTTTGTGCCCAATAGTACCAATTGAGCATTGTGTCAATACCACAGCCTATCTGATTTAGGCCATGTCCGTCCCTTTATGACCACAGTGTGCCATCTTCTAATGACTACTTCCAACAGGATAACGCGCCAGTGAACATGACAATGAGTTCACTGTTCTCAAATGGCCTCCATAGTCACCAGAACTCAATCCAACAGAGCACCTTTGAGATGTGGTAGAATGAGATATTCACATCATGGATGTGCAGTCGGCAAATCTGCAGCAACGTCGTGATGCTATCATGTCAAAATAGATAAACATCTCTGAGGAATATTTCCAGTACCTTGTTGAATCTATGCCATGAACGATTAAGGCAGTTCTGAAGGCAAAGGGGGTCAAACCTGGTACTAGTAAGCTGTACCTAATAAAGTGGCCGGTGAGTGTATATTTTGCTGACTCATGTACTTTTGTTATTCCAAATGTTTTAAAAAAAATCCAGAAAAAGAATTTTAGCTAGTGCTTATGTATAATGTAATGACCACAACTCCCATGATTCCTCACTCGGCCACAGTGTTCAGTCATCAAACTAAACCTTTGTTTGTTGTGAATACGCATCTTCCACCGATCAGAAATGACATGCTGTGCCTTTAATGGCATATTGCTGCATTACTCATCTGCCAGCAGAACTGCGTCACAGACTCAGCTGATGCTGCTATTTTATGTGTTGTCATTCTCTTATCTTTACCCTATCATTTCCTCTCAAAAGAAAATCCCATATTAAAGACGCTAACATGCTTGCTTATCAAAAAGCTGTGTGTGCAAGGTTATTATGCTCAGCTGTGCGTTTGCCAGCAAAGAAAAGAGGGAAATGAAGAGAAAGCAAAGACGCGCAGCTGTGTCCAGTCAATGGCTGTTCTTCTTCTGCTCGAGGCTGAAATCTACGGCTTTAGTGGTATTTCAAGGACATCGGCTGATCTCGACTCATGGTTTAGCAGAGAGACATGAGTCATCTGAGAAAGCATTACTGCATTAAACAAGAGCACTTACCAACAAGAGCATCCTCGCTGAGTTAAAAACCCCAAACAGGGCAGTTGTGAACTCTCTCGGCTCATACATCAAATACAGCAGCAAGATCGACTGTTCCCCTGGGGA
Source organism: Danio tinwini (assembly GCA_903798205.1). Classification (NCBI taxonomy): domain Eukaryota; kingdom Metazoa; phylum Chordata; class Actinopteri; order Cypriniformes; family Danionidae; genus Danio; species Danio tinwini. The sequence continues at coordinate 707,456 of CAIGQZ010034880.1, forward strand.
GACAAACGCACATAAAAGCACATTATTATTTATGTCCCTCTCTCTCTCTCTCATTTTTTTTCTGCAACTCTTTTATTGGCAAGACATCCAAAGATCGATGTTTTTCAAAGCAGTGTGGTGTGTAATTCAAATGAGATGATTGAACATTATGGGCAGATAAAAATAATGACAATTAAATTAGGCAAAATTAAAGATGCAAATATTTAGGAGCACCAATAACTCATTTGACGATTTTATAGGAATGTTAATGTGCGTGTGTGTGGTCTGAGGAGTGACAGTAGTCAGATTGAGTGCTTTAAATGCAGCCTGCAGTGGTTCAGCAGTATTATCATCATAAACAGCCGCTCGACCAACGGCAACATATTAGCCGCACTCATCATTCATTACAGTCTCAAAGCTGACACTAACTTAAGAAAAATAATGCTTTAAAGTTTTACAAAGAAACCTTTGGGATTTTTTTATTTATTTATTTATTTTTTTTTTTTATATTTCCTTGTTTCAAATATTTTTCATTTCAAATTCAATTTACCAAATGTTTATCTATTCACAAAGGCCTCGATGAGTCCCAGGTAACAAAGAATTCTGGCCCAGATATGGCAAAAATCTGCATATACTGGCATACAGCATGTGGGCCAAACATGGCCTGGATTTGGCAGAGGTGGCACCTACTTTCAAGTGGCACACAAGACATGGGCCAGATGTCAAATGTAGAATTTGGCCCTGTTGTTAAAAATTGATCTGGGCCACATTAGTTTGGCCTATCTTGACCCACATTTAAAATACGTTTAAATTATTTTTTGAGTAAAGACATTTTTTTTTATACATAAAGTAATTTCCATCTTCCTGTTTGCATCTTCTAATGCCTTCATTTTAATCCAGGAAACAATCAAGATTTAATTATTTGAATTATTTATCTATTCTTTCCTGTATGTTGCAAAATTATTGAATTTAACACACATTGCATATATTTTATAAACCAAATTATTATTTTCCAAATTATATTTTTATTAACCATATGTCAAAGTCAGTTTTTTAATAAGATAGAATAAAATAACACCCTCTAGTCTAAAGTGCTTCATGGATTTATCAATTTCATTGTGACATTAAGTCTGGTTTCCAGACTATGGCCAAACATGGGCCATATCTGGCACAGTTAAGGGTTATTAACTTGGCTAAGACTTGGCCCAGATAAGGTCCATGTTTGGTCCTTGTCAGGAAGCCAGACTTGGTACCGCAAATCACTGCAGCATGTGAGCCAAGCAAAAGCTGATTGTGTGGGCCAAAGCTGGGCCAGAGAAATTTAGCATGAATCAATATTCATGTGTGAAAAAAAATCTATAGATTTTTGAGTATTTGCTCCATATTTAATCACTTAATGTGTTAAAATATTTTATTGTAAATGTAAGATGTAGTGTGCATGATATAGTAGCACTTTTTACTTTACTGCATTGTATTTCATATTTATATTAATATTATTTTATTCAGTGTTAAAATAAAAGTGTAAGTATTTTTTATAAGATAATGTATAGGTATTTAAAATAATCAAACAATGAATTATTTCAATACATTTTATGTAGTTATATACCAATAACAATAATAATAATAATAATAATAATAATAATAATAATAATAATAATAA
>CAIGQZ010034880.1:731257-774548 GCA_903798205.1 Danio tinwini
TCTGTCTGTCTGTCTGTCTGTCTGTCTGTCTGTCTGTCTGTCTGTCTATCTATCTATCTATCTATCTATCTATCTATCTATCTATCTATCTATCTATCTATCTATCTATCATCTGTATGTTTATCCGTCTTCTCGACATTCACTTAAAGTTGCATTAGTGTTCACGTATCCTCTAAAATATCTCTTTTTCAAACAAGTAAACAGTTTACAGCTGCAAATGGAGAATGATGAGCTTCAGCAGAAGCATTTTAGATCAAGAAGAGTCTGCACTTAGTCTTGTTTTTATTACCCTCATTTCCAAGTGCTTAGTGTTAAACTAAGTAGAAATGTGCCTTAATACTACCAAATTGATGTTTTATGGTTTGGCCTCGCCTTCAAAGGCTTTTAACATCTTTATTACTGCCATTACTGTAGCTTCCACCTGCATATTTCATACACCCAACTGTAATTATTTCTACAGAAGAATTTTGGGTAGGTTTCCTGCTACCGGCGATTGTTTTCACTGCTTCGATATTCTCCATTTATATCACTTTCCGTCTGGCACACAAGATGTTTTCACAGTGGTGGAATACCTAAACACCATGGCAGTGCATGCACACATTGTTTTCAGTTCAAATAAAGATAAATCTGGCAGCAGACAATCTCTGCGCTGTGGTGTGAAGGAATTGTGGGATGTGTTTTCATGAGGCGTACATTCTCAGTAACATTTGGATGCATTTGATTAAGTCTAATGTTCTTCAAATGAAGAATAATACTGCAAATGAGCTCTATGATGAAAAAAACAAAGCATATGAAACTGATCTGCTTAATGCACTCGGGTTTATTCGGAGCCACACCGACAGTGTTGATGTGTAATCTATCAGAGGAACATCCAACAAATAATATCTGTCTAGTAGGTGTATCGTTTGATAATGATGTCCAAAAGGACTGTAACAGGCTGCATTTATGCATGAGCGCAGCCCAAATGCACTGCAAGGTCAGGCACGCAGCGAACAGCTCGCCGTAGAAGCTCTTATTACATGGGTATCACGTCCTGACAGGGTCCGAAACCAGCTCGGCACACAGACACACACCCTGGAGTCTCATGACATCATGCTAAAAAGATATCAAAACACATTATAGACCTAGCTGGGAGAGAAAGAGAAAATGTGCAAAAATTGCTTTGATATTTGAGGCAAAGCATGAATTACAGTATATGGGCCACACATGGCTGATTTGCACTAAGAAGGTAGTTAGTGTATATAAAGGGACTATGATTATAGAACAAATGGACACACTGTGGAAAGTTGCTTATTTCTTGCTTTTAATCATTAGTGTGTGTGTGTGTGTGTGTGTGTGTCTGTGTGTGTGTGTGTGTGTGTGTGTGTGTGTGTGTGTGTGTGTGTCAGGGGAGCCTTTGCAGGCTGTGCTGGAGTCTCAACAGCCCTGCTGGCACACATGAAGGTCAGGTGACCTGCTCTTCAGGGAGCATCAGTGACATCCTCAAGCTTTAGCAAACTCTACAGTATATCTGTCTCTTTCTGTCTGTCTGTCTGTCTATCTGTTTGTCTTTCAATTTTATTTTTCTTTTGTCCATCCATTAATCTGTCTGTCTGTCTGTTTGTCTGTCTGTCTGACTAAATATTGTCTGTCTATCTGACTATTGTCTGTCTATCTGACTATTGTATGTCTGTCTGTCTGTCTGTCTGTCTGTCTGTCTGTCTGACTATATAATGTCTTTCTGTCTGTCTATCTGTCTGTCTGCCTGTCTGTCTGTCTGTCTGTCTATCTATGTTTTCTGTCTGTTTGTCTGCCTGACTATATATTGTCAGCCTATCTATCTGTCAGTCTGTCAGTCTGTCTTTCTATTTTTTATTGTCTGTCCATCCATCAGTCTCTTTCTGTCTGTCTGTCTATCTGTTTGTCTTTCAATTTTATTTTTATTTTGTCCATCCATTAGTCTGTCTGTCTGTCTGTCTGTCTGTCTGACTGTTGTCTTTCTGTCTGTCTTTCTGTCTGTCTGTCTGTCTGACTATATAGTGTGTGTCTATCTGACTATTGTCTGTCTGTCTGTCTGTCTGTCTGTCTGTCTGACTATATATTGTCTTTCTGTCTGTCTATCTATATTGTCTGTCTGTCTGACTGTCTGTCTGTTTTTCAGTCTGTCTGTCTGTCTGTCTGTCTGTCTGTCTGTCTGTCTGTCTGTCTGTCTGTCTGTCTGACTATAGATTGTCTGTCTATCTATATTGTCTGTCTGTCTGACTAAATATTGTCTGTCTGACTAAATATTGTCTGTCTACCTGTCTGTCTGTCTGTCTGTCTGTTTGTCTGTCTGAATAGATTGTCTGTCTATCTACATTGTCTGTCTACCAGTCTGTCTGTCTATCTATATTGTCTGTCTGTCTGTCTGTCTGTCTGTCTGACTAAAGATTATCTGTCTATCTATATTGTCTGTCTGTCTGACTAAATTTTTTTCTGTCTGTCTGACTAAATATTGTCTGTCTGTCTGTCTATCTGTCTGAATATAGATTGTCTGTCTATCTATATTGTCTGTCTGTGTGTCTTTTAGTCTGTCTTTCTGACTGTATATTTTGTCTGTCTATCTATATGTTCTGTCTGTCTGTCTGACTATATATTGTCTGTCTGTCTGTCTGTCTGTCTGTCTGTCTGTCTGTCTGTAATCTGTCATCCGTCATATTGTTTCTCAGTTATCTGTCTGTCTCTATGTTTGTCTGTATTTCTATATATCATCTGTCTGTCTATATATTGTCCGTCTGTTTGTGTGCCTGTCTATCTGTCTATAAATTGTCTGTCTATCTATCTGTCTGTCTATCATTATATCTGTCTGTTGATACAGTACATTTATCCATCCATTTATCTGTTTATCCTTTATCTGTCCATCTGTTACCATCCACCCATCCATATGTCTATCCTCCATCTGTCCATCTGTCCATCCATCCGTCCATCTATTGGTTCATCCGTCCATGCATCCATCTTATCAACATTTCCCTTAAATGTATAATCACGTTTAATTTTCCACTATATTTTCTTTAATATTCCTCTTTTAGCTCTTTTTTAAACAAACAGTTTACAATTGCTAATGGAGAATGATGAGCTTCAGCAGAATTATGAGCTTTTGCACTTAGCCTTGATTTCAGTGTTATTTTATTTAGTATTTATCTGCTGCTTCATCCATCACCCATCAATTTTCCATTATCACTCTATTCATTTGTCCATACATCCATCTATCTGTCCATTCATTCATCTACCCGATGAAACTGACAGAAGATGCTGTAACTCAATTTTATATGGGATGGTGAATTTGACAAATCTCGGCTATATCAATCATGCACTGTAATTTTCAAAGGTACAAGCAGTTTCCTTTTCCCATTTTTTTTTCTCTCTTGGAAGATGCATTTAAAACCCACTGGGCTGAAATTTCTTAGGGGTCATAAAATGTTCTCCACAGATTTTCACTAGCTGCCCAAGCCACTTATTATTTTTGTAGAAGCACTGTAAAAATGTTTGGTCAGGTAAGCTAAAAATATGCTTAATGTAGCTACTAAATTAGTTTTATTCAGGTTATTCAAAATAATATGATGTAATCGGACTGAACCAGCCGCATTAAGTCTGTTTTTAAGGGTCATTTTTTGAAGTGTAATTTTTAAGACTCTTAGCTCGTCTCACTGCTCACAGAGTTATGCAGGAAAAATTTCCATTTTAAGGCTTTGAGAAGAAGTGACTAAGGGGAAAATTACTAAGAATTACATAAATCAGGGTTATTATGGGTCTTATCTAATAGCCATTAACGTACATCACAGACTGGCAAAACGGAAGATGTCTACAATAGTTGTACTCCCAAGAAACGAACAACCTGCTTAATACATGCTTTTAGGAGCCCTTCAGAATATGGGCAAACTAAGAGCTTTTTTTTAGGACATCTGCTAACTTGGGGCTTAACTGAAAGCTGATGTATTCAGAATATACCATTTGCTGTTGTGCGCATGTCTTCCCTTAGGCAGAAATCCATTTCAGGATCCATTTTTTGGCAGTGAAATGTGTAGGTTCATCAAAAATTAAAATATATATATATGCTTAGTTTATTTAGTCAATTCTGAGAACTATGCTAGCATATAGATGTCCAGTATTGAGCATTAATATTATTATTAATGTTATATACTGTAAGCATAGACTAACTACAAAACTCCATCCAATCCAAGCATTACAAGATAATTCAGAGATTATTTTTGACCTTTTTAACCTGTTGTCTTAACAACACAAAATGGGAATCACAAAGACCAGAAAACTACAATAATACTAAAAACTAAAATAAACTACAACCAAAAATCAGAAAAAGTTGGGACAGTATGGTAAACGCAAATTAAAAAAAGTAGCGATTTCCAAATTTACTTTGTCTTGTGTTTTATTGCAAACAATAAGAACACAAAATATTTAAAGTTTTGTCTTGACTGTACTTGACTGGCCTGTTTGCAGTCCCGACCTGTCTCCAATAGAGAATGTGTGACACATTTTAAAGGGCAAAATGTGACAACGAAGACCCCATACTGTTGCCCACCTTAAGACTTATAGGCAGAAAAAACTACCTCGCAAACTTTTAACTGACAGAAGGAGCCCAAATATGTCAAAGAGTCTCAAGGCAAGAAAAACTTCTGAGAACACAAATGGGGTTGATGAAATCTAAACCCTGTTAAGAAAGATGAGGCAAACAAGGACGTAGAGGGATACAGATTTGTCTCAGGCGCTTTGTTAAAGAGAACATATCTAATTATATCACTTTGACAAAACACCATCCACTAAGCAGGGAATTCTGTCTGTTAGAAAATGTGACAAGCAACATGCCGCTATAAATAGCAAAGGATGCATATTAAATAAATAAACACGGCTGAGCTAAAACATGTGTATATTTCCCAGTGCTGGGTAGCAGCTGAAAGTGCATCCGCTGTGTAAAACATATGCTGGATAAGTTGCCGGTTCATTCTGCTGTGGCGACCCCTGATTAATAAAGGAACTAAGCCGAAAAAAGAAAATGAATGAATAAATGAATGAATCGGAAAGATAGAGGAAGGACCAAGATTCAGGCAGGAAGAAACTGATCAATGACCTCAGAGAGAAAAGTGCAGACGCCGCAAAAGGTGGAGAGAGATGTACCATAGCATCAAAAACAGAAAAGAAGCCCTCAAACATGCCTCCACACAACCCACAGTTATCACCAGAGCAAGCTGAACATCCACAGTGTGTCTGGATGTTCATTCCTGTTACTAGGTGTTTATTCCTGTTATAAATATTGTTTTTTTTTTCTCTAAAAATTTGGTTAAATTACTTTTTTTTAGTCTGTGTTATGTTCATCATTTATCTAGTAGTTGACTTAAGGGTGCTTTTACACCTGCCTTATTTAGTTCGGTTTTCCCTCTTGGTGCGGTTTGTTTGGGAAGGTGTGTATGTAGCAATCGTACTGGAGTGCACACCAAAAGCGGACCAAAAAAGCGTACCGAGACCTCTTTGAAGAGGTGGTCTTGGTTTGCTTTCAAACGAACCCCGGAGCAGTTAATTTGTGATGAGAATATGATCCGAACTAAAACAGATCCAACCGCAAAAAGTACTGCGTCTTTTTGGACTAACCCAGCTGCCGTAGGCCAATGCGCTGTGCATTTCGGAATGTGGAGGAAACATATTTGTTGACAGTGCTTTACCAACAGAAAGAGAAAGGGGGAAAACATTACCTGATAGATCATTGGTAATATTTTCGGAAGATGACCATGTCGCAGTTAAGCAAAATTAATTCACGCCTTCTCCTGAAGTGACGTGCGATGCGCCTTTGCCGTTTGCAATGCTTTAAAATATTGTTTTTCAGCCGCAGCCGCACTTCATTCTCGAACTCTATAGTTTGTCTAAAGTGATGTATACAAACAGTTTACTATAAGCAGGAATACAATCAGCCAGCTCAGTTGTAGCTCCATAGTCAAAAGTGACATTTTTTGTCTGCCGGTTTGTTTACTTACGGGAGTTTAATTGGCATTTTCCCGCACGCAAATTCTAACTAATCGATTAGCAGTTTAGGAAATATGTTTAACAACATCTGGCCAATGAGTGATGTGGATTTTGTTACATGACTGCATTTTGGTTCTTTTCAACTGGTTCGGACCAAAGCAATCAGTGTGGTGTGAAAACCAATGACGGCAGAAAATGCTACAATGTATTATTTGTTGCCCTTGGTCCAGACCAAATGAAACTACAAGATGTGAAAGCACCCTTAATTACATGACTTAACAATTTAAATCTTGCACTTTGGGTCTTCTGTAAAATTAAAAAATGGCTTTGCATTTTAAAAAATATATACACCTTGTGTACATATTTAGTGAATTTTTAGTAACAAATATACATTTTTCAAACATTTTACTAACTATTTCTTAAAGATAAACACTTTTGTGAGTGGAAGACAAAATAATTAGTTGACATTTTTTTAAAACACCCTTTTAAAAAGTAACTTTTTGGTAACAAGACTGAGAAAAATGGATCCTCCCCCAACTTTGAAACCTTGTAAAAAACAAAAAAAAAGTTGCCTGAGATTTCCCAATATTAATTTCAAATAGTTAAATATGTGTGTTGCTAGATATAGTGTTGAAAAAAGATAAGACAATAAATTAAATTTTAAGAAATTACAAAAGCAAATGTTACCATGTACTTTTGATGTGCATCCTGTAACAGGTTTGAGAAACACTCCTCTAAATCAGCAAACAATATATATTTTTGATAAGATTCAAAAAGAGCTGTACAATTACCAAAATGTGACATATACCCATTGCTGATCACTGATTGGTTACAGAGAATCGTCACTAAAGCAGCATGATTGGGTTTGCTACACGAGATACCAAACCTGCTATATTAAATAGTTAGCTGCTGCCACTGCTGCATTGTAGATTTGCACAGCTACACTGTGTAAAATGGCAGCATCTCATTGGTAGCGAGGTGTGGATTAAGCTGAATGGGACAAGCCAGAAAGAAAACAATAATGTCGTAAAGGCGGTGCAATTATAGTGATTATCCCACCCACTTTAAGCTTTAACAAACTGCAGTGGAAATGCAAACTGAGCAAAGCAAAACTGAGCCATACCATCGCCCACAGAACAGCAACATTTGTTTTATTTCAGCTACAGAAAATTACCCATATTTTTCATATAAATACATGTGCATTAAACAGCTGTCTTTTTGTTGTTTGCGATTTATCAAGTTATCAATCAAGCAATTAACACATAGATTTATGCAGTTTTCTTCTGGACCATTATCATTTTTTGATGTATTTTACTGTGTTTTGTGATATTTGATACATACAGCTTTTATGGCCCATGTATTGTAGTATGATATATGAGCAATATTACACTCATAGCAGTACGATATGGCTGTATATCCGCACTGATGAGTGGTGTCCGTTAGTACCCCACCAGTGATGATATACAGCCATATCGCACTGCTACCAGTGTGATATTGTGTTTATACAGCAGTTCAACAGCATAATTGTGTATAAAAAAAAAAAAATCAAACACAGAGAGTCTAAAAATCCTTTTCTATGAGGAACTTTCTTCTGCAATTCATTCACATCTGAAGCTGACGTCAGAAATCAGAAATCGTTGCTTCACCAACGCCACTTTAGAGATATTGTAGTATTTGAATGATTCTCTAGTGTAATGTCTATAGTGATGACAAAACAGGGGATTTTGCTCACCTTTTAAGATTATAAGGCTGAACGACACAGAGATTTCCCAGTATTTCTCTGTCGCCATTGGGAGATCACAATAATTAACCCATAAAAGGCCAAAGCAGCGCAATCACTACCAGATTACTGTTGTGTTTGCAATAAGGAAAAATACTAAACACATGCAGGCATTTCTTCTTTCTTTCTGTTTACTGAACTAGTCTGCAGTAACAAAAACAGGAGACTCATTAGAAACAGATGGTCAACCAAAAAGTAACTCAGGGTTATACAAAAAAGGCCAACACAAATTACTTAAATTTATAATATGTGAGTCCCATCTCAAACTCAAAACACTATAATTACTATGGTATAAAAACAGCACTACATCATACAAAAGAGAGATATACTTAGAAAGTCACTTACCAATTTTATAATGATTTGATCAGTTGCAGTTTAAAAAGACGCAGTTTTTTTCCTTATTATGCTGTCTCTGTCACCATCTTGTAGATGGTGCTGTATCTCTGAAATTATAAATATTTTAATAAAATAGGCACTATCCTTATAAATAAAGACGACTACATTCTCGCCTAAAAAGCCTCAAAAGTACATTATGTCGTCCAACAGCAGAAATATGTCAAACTGTAGTGAGTTTATTCATCTGCTGTCCCACTATGAGGGAGGAGTAATACAGAAGGGTGAGGAGGCTATTTAGAGGTTTTTGTTTCTAAACTCTTCAAATAAATAATAAAGCAATTTTATTTCCTGAGAAATAAAAGAAACTTAAATGTTTTTTCAGCAAAGGGTCATCATTTACTTTATCCTTTGCTCAAAAACTGTTTGAGTTTCTTCTGTTGAGCACAAAAGAAGAATGCTGGTTGCTGAGACCCATTGACTTCGATAGTATTTTTTTATCCTACTATGGAAGTCAGTTTGTCCAGCATTCTTTAAAAAATATCCTCCTTTGTGCTTAACACAAGAAAGAAAACCACATGAGAGAGAGTAAATGATGAGGTCATTTAAAATTTTGGATGAACTATCCTTTTAATCATGGTTAACTGGGGCTTAGCTAATGCATTGAGAATATAACTTTTGCTGTTACAGTATACGCATGTCTTCCCTGAGGCTTAAATCCATTTTAAGAACCTTTTTCTTTATGAAGTTTTGTGAAGTTATGGATTGCCTTAAAAGACCTGAGCGATATCAACCTCATATGTGCATAAGGATAAAATATTAAAAGTAGTTTAAAGTAGTTTAGAATGCATTTTTTCTTTAATAATGGCTATAGATAAATTACTTAACAAATTCAGACTTTCTGCTCTCCGAAAAGGCTCATTTGAATGTAGAGAGGGGACGGGTGAAGTGAATCAGACTTGATGGGATGAAATTATCCTCTTTTTGACTTTATCAGGCCAGAAACAAACATCATCTATGTCCATATTGTTTGGATGTTGTGATGCTTCACGTCTCTGTGCACACGGAAAAGAGAGAACGAAAGCGTCATTACGGCATAGCTGCCCAGTCAAGCTTGCTATGAGGGCCCAACACATTAGCAGATTATGGGTTTGCGTCTGGTTACTGTTGTTCATTAAGTGTCAAGAGAAGAATGAACCCGACTGACTTCTCTAACGGCATCTCAGAAACTCTGAGTCCTTTGACTTGTTTTGATTTCTTCGCTGTTTTAGGAAGAATCAGACCTAATGCTTTGAGGAAAGGTGGAGCAGCACTTTAAAGTAATAAAGAAACAAGCGCTGAGTGCAAAGCCTGTATCTCTTTTTCACTCTCGTTTAGGTTTGTTGCTGTGCTGAGAGTTTTTAAAAGGATTCAGGCTTCAGGACTGGAGACAACAACAGAGAGGACATAAGTTCAATGCTTTAAAAAAGGAAGGAAAGAAAAAAAAAGACTTTCTTGAAAGCACCTAAATGTGTTATACATAAAAACTGCAAATCTATCAGGACAATTATTCTTTTTTACTGTTTAGTTGTTTTGCAGGGTATTGTGGAAACATGGATAATACATAATGTTTTCGCTTAAAGACCTTCATTGGGAATTTCTTTCAGTATCTGCTGAAGGTCTTTTACAGAAAAAAAAATAATATATTATTTAACAAACTTTTGCAAGCTGAGAGATTTTCTGTTTTCCCCTTGTAGTCCTCTAAATTAGAAAACACATTTTATTTACAGTAAATACTACACTACATACTGTTATGAGTGAGACACTCACTCTGCCCCCTCCATACCACCAGAGGGAACACTAACCCGAGTACTGACTCATATACAAACTATTAACCATCAGCCCACTTACCATGAACTGATTTCAATAATTGCTGATGTCCATCACACACACACACACACACACACACACACACACACACTATATACACTCTCCTCACCCATCAGTCCATGCGAAGTCTTGTTTTGCTCTGCGAACATTTCTAAGCATTTTTTCCTGGTTTGATTCTCCTGTGGTACCCCTGCCTGATCTCGACCTCTGATTGTTTGCCGCCTGCATTTTCACCTAGCCTGCCTTTGGACTCCGTCTGTTAGCTGCCAGCCTCGACATTAGCCTGCTTTCTGATCTTCAACTGTTAGCCGCCTGCCCCGACATTAGCCTGCCTTTTCATACTCTGCAACTGCTGCTTCCTGTTAATAAAGCTGCAAATGGATCACCAGCCTACTGAGTCTTTGTTACAGAAGACTTCGCCACAAATCGATCCAGCAGCGTTCATGCAGATCTCTGCAAAAGCCCTCTACTGGATTACCCCCTTTAAGTGCATGCTAGGCTACCAGCCACCACTATTTCCCTGGTCTGGAGAACCATCCAACCTCCCATCGGTTACCGATTGGCTGCAACGCAGCGAAGAGACCTGGAACAGTGCTCACACCCATCTTCAATTAGCCATCCGAAGGCAGGAGAGACAGGCCAACCGGCGTAGGCAGCGCCAACCAGGACAGTGGGTCTGGCTGTCAACCAGGGACATTTAATTAAAATTACCCTGCAAAAAACTCAGACCCAGGTATCTGGGTCCTTTTAAAATCCTCAGACAAATTACACTAGTTTCATTTCGTTTAGAATTACCCATTAACTATCGTATTTCCTCCACATTTCATGTATCCCTCCTGAATCCGGCGGGTGGTCCGAGAGGACAGCGAGAGACGAGAGGCTATGGTTGCGCTCCTCTTCCTCTGCTGGTCGATGGCCAAGAAGCATATTAAGTTCAAGAACAGCTTAAATCCAGGCGACGGGGCAACATACTCAAATATCTCATGGATTGGGAAGGATATTGCCCAGAGGAACGATCATGGGTCCCAGCAGACATATGCTTGACTCTTTACTTACAGAGCAGTTAACCGATCTCACCTGGAGAAGCCACACCCTCGGCCCGAGCAAGACCCCGGCGTCATCAGCCTCCTCACGTCAAGAGTCGTTCGCAGGGGAGGGGCTCTGTTATGAGTGAGGCACTCGCTCTGCCCCCTCCGTACCACCAGAGGGAGCATTCACCTAAGTACTGACACATATACATACTACATTACCCATCAGCCCACTTACCATGAACTGATTTCAATCAGCTGATGTCCATCACACACACACTATATACACTCCCCTCACCCATCAGTCCATGCAAAGTCTTGTTTTGCTCTGCGAACATTTCTAAGCATTTTTTCCTGGTTTGATTCTCCTGTGTCTACCCCTGTCTGACCTCGACCTCTGATTGTTTGCCGCCTGCATTTTCACCTAGCCTGCCTTTGGACTCCGTCTGTTAGCTGCCAGCCCCGACATTAGCCTGCCTTTTCATACTCTGTATCTGCTGCTTCCTGTTAATAAAGCTGCAAATGGATCCCCAGCCTACTGAGTCTTCGTTACACATAAACTAACTGAATAAATAAATAATTGGGTTGCACATTAAACTTTTTTTGCGAACTGGGGGATGTTTTTTATAGTTTATTATTATTATTATTATTATTATTATTATTATTATTATTATTATTATTATGTAATTCAGTGCACATATAATTGTCACACTGCAGTGTTAAAAACAAAGTTTCCTCAATAGGTTCCTATTCAATAAATTATTCTTTATAGTATATCCATATATCTATCTACCCTATCTGTCTTGTCGATGATTTTAGTTGTAAGAGTAACAAGAGAAAGATTTTTCTGAAGAATCATGGAACTGCATCCCAATCATCCCAAATACTGCAGAAGACCTGTTGGAACCCACATGGACGCAAGATTCTCAAAGAAATCAGTCAAGTTTGGTGATGGAAAAAGCATGGGGTTTGGGGTTACATTCAGTATGGGGGCGTGCAAAAGATCTGCAGAGTGGATGGCAACATCAACAGCCTGAGGTATCAAGACATTTGTGCTGCACATTACATTACAAACCACAGGAGAGGGCAAATTCTTCAGCAGGATAGCACTCCTCATACTTCAGCCTCCACATCAAAGTTCCTGAAAGCAAAGAAGGTCAAGGTGCTGCAGGATTGGTTAGCTCAGTCACCAGACATGAACATTATTGAGCATGTCTGGGGTAGGATGAAGGAGGAGGCATTGAAGATAAATCCAAAGGATCTTGGTGAACTCTGGGTTCATGCAAGAACGCTTTCTTTGTTATTCCAGATGGCTTTGCAGATTCAGATGCAGTCATCCAAGCTCATGAGAGTCATACACAATATTAATTATTTTTCCACTGCATCATGACTTTATATTCTATACTGTAAATTGTTTTTAAGTGGCAAAACTTTTGTCTAAGCAAAGTCAGACCTTATTGTCCTTATAAAATAATTCAAAATCAAGACATCATATTTTATTTCAGTAAAATAAGCATAATCTAATCCAAAAAAATAATCAAAATAATCTACTAATTTATGTAACATTTATAATATAAAAATATTATGAATGCATTGAATATATAATTTTTAGCTCTTTTTATTACTTTTTATATAATGTGAAAGCATCTGTGTGTCCAGTATATATTCAGGCAAAGAGCTTATTAAAAATACAAACTGTTCTCAATGCAAGCCTGCTAAAAAGTATATGAGGTATATCATTATAAGTATATCATTTACTTAAAAAAAAAGACTGTAATGCTGCAGTAGATTGAACCTTACGACCACAGAGGCAACGGTGTAAAATTACCTTTTGCAAGAAAACACATTTTCCACTGGTGCATTTGAAAAGATCAAATAATGGCAAAGTGTGATTTGAATTTTATCTGCACAAAACGTAAAATTCAATTTAATCTTCCTTTAGAGAATCTGAATGAACTGCCATCTATAGCCAAGACTGAGTGGCGTGCATTACCAGAGGGAGAACTTTGGATTTATCACCTTGAATTCCACATTGGATAATGGCCGACCTGCCCTACAGCAGTTTATGAAATGGGCACCTTTGTGTTTGTTCCTTCATATAGTCTTCATGCTCATTTTCACCATGAGCATCGTTTCTTCAGATTTTAATAGGTCGCTAACTAATAGACTGACTGACTAAGAATTAATTTACAATACTCTTTCTTTTAGTTAAAATCTACTGTAATAACACATTAAAAATTACATTTTAATACATGTCCAGTATATATATATATATATATATATATATATATATATATATCCTTGCTCTGTTAAACATCATTTGGGAAATAATTTAAAAATAATAAACAAATTCTAAGGGGGGCTAATAATTCTGACTTCAACTATGTATAGTATAGTAATTAGGCAAGTTATTGTATAATAATGGTTTGTTCTGTAGACTCGAAAAAATATATAGCCTAAAGGGGCTAATAATTTTGACCTTAAATAGTTTTTAAAAAATTAAAAACTGCTTTTATTCTAACTGAAATAAAACAAATAAGACTTTCTCCAGAAAAAATATATATATTATCAGACATACTGTGAAAATTTCCTTTCTCTGTTAAACATTATTTAGGAAATATATAAAAAAAAAATTCAAAGGGAGGCTAATAATTCTGAATTCAACTGAACAGGTATATAAACAAATCTGTGTTATCATTTCAGTACGAGAAGGCCAAGTATTCATCTTTTTATGTCAAGCATTAAAAAAGTCAAAAATTCAGAACAGTACACTACTGTACCTGCCAAAAGTCTTGTCGCCTATCCAAGTTTTAGGAACAACAAATTATAACTTGTTTTCTAGTTGATCATTTTGTATCAGAAGTGGCTTATATGAAAGGCAAAGGCCTCTAGATTATGCTTATTTTACTAAAATAAAATATGATAATGCCTGGATTTTTTTAATTATTTAATTAGGACAGTAAGGTATGGCTTTGCTTAGACAAGTCTTGTCACTTAACAGAAATAATGTTTAGTATAGAATATAAAGTTATAGTGCAGTGGAAAAAGAATTAATATTGTGTATGACTTCCATTAGCTTGGAGGACTGCATCCATACATCTCTGCAATGACTCAAATAACTTATTATTAAAAATATCTGGAATAGCAAAGAAAGCGTTCTTGCAGGACTCCCAAAGTTCATCAAGATTCTTTGAATTCATCTTTATTGCCTCCTCCTTCATCTTACCCTAGACATGCTCTATAATGTTTATGTTTGGTGACTGGGCTGGACAATCCTAGAGCAATGGGCAGTACAAATGTCTTGATACCTCAGGCTGTTGATGTTGCCATCCTCATACTGAATGTAACCCCAAACCTTGACTTTTTCTTCACCAAACTTGACTGATTTCTATGAGAATCTTGGGTCCATGCGGGTTTCAGTAGATCTTCTGCAGTATTTGTGAAGATTAGGATGCCACATTTTCCAAATGATCAACAAGAAGTCAAGTTTATTGCTCTTACAACTGGGGTCGACGACAAGACTTTTGTCAGATAGTGTACTTTATCCCCTAGGAATATATTGGTTTGTAAAATTGATTAGATTATAATTGATAGAGCAGTATTACCAGAGACAATTTAAGAAAAGTGCTTTCACTTGTAAATATTGTTGGGTTAAAAACAACCCTATTTGGGCTTTTTTTTGGAACCCATGTCTGGATCAAACATGAACTAAGCAATGAGTTGATTTGACCCCACTTGGCTGGATTAAATGCTTGGGGTTTGCTTTGTTTATTGAACTATTGCTTAAAATGACTACATTACTTTCTTAAAAGGTTGGAAAAAAAGATCACAGACAGTTAGTAGTGGCATCAGTATTAATCAAAATGTTAATGTATTATGTAAAAATTTATATTAAAAGTAATTAACAAAAAATGTTTATTGTGGCGGCACGGTGGCGCAGTGGGTAGCGCTGTCACCTCGCAGCAAGAAGGTCGCTGATTCGAGCTTCAGCTGGGTCAGTTGGCATATCTGTGTTGAGTTTGCATGTTCTTCCCATGTTTGTATGGGTTTCCTCCGGTTGCTCTGGTTTCCCCCACAAGTCCAAAAACATGCAGTACAGGTGAATTGGGTATGCTAAAATTGTCCGTAGTGTATTTGTGTAAATGAGAGTGCATAGGAGTTTCCCAGTGATGGGTTGCAGCTGGAAGGGCATCCGCTGCATAAAACATGTGCTGGATAAGATGGCGGTTAATTAACCCCTGATTAATAAAGGGACTAAACTGAAAAGAAAATGAATGAATAAATAAACAAACTAATTGAAGTTAGTCTATAGCTAATGTCCATACTAGTGGTTTTCAACCTCTTGGCCGTGGCCCCCCAGTGGGTTGTGACGGTATTTCAAGGGGGCTACCAGCTGTTTAAAAAAAAAAAAAAAACATAATTGAATAAGCAGCAACAAATAATAAACTGTTATTGTGCATTCACTATTCGATTGGTTTATTAGCCCTTTTGGCTTTTTACATGTCTGTGAACAGGTCCAGTGCTCCAGCTTTTCTGAAGATTACATTTTATGGAGATTACATTTTTTTCTGATTAGTATTATATATAAATTGTTATCTATTTCTTTGTTTCCACTATATATATATATATATACAGTTGAAGTCATAATTATTAGCCCTCCTGAAATATAAGGCCTTCTGTATAATTTTCCCCCAAATTCTGTTTAAGGGAAAGAAGATTTTACTTTTTTTTATGTTTTTTTTTATGTCTTATGTCGTTATATACAATAATGTAGCCATTTAGTACACAATCGTCCATTGCCTAGTAATTCAAATCTTTTTGTGAAGGGTAAAATTAAGTAAACAAATAAATAAATAACTAAGTAAAAATCTTTCAATGCACATTCTCCAAAAATTCCCACAGAGGATTTCAGATATGCCAGAAATCATCAGATTTCTGTCGTAAGTCATAGGTCAGTTTTTCTAAGGGTAAGAAAATGGCAATCTGATCCATCCACATGTTGACAGAAGGAATGTTAGGAGAGGACCACAACAAAAGGATACATTTCCTTGCTAGATAGTACAAAGGTGTAACACAGATTCTAGTCCATAGACCAGTTTTACAATTCAGAAGATAAATAGCTAAGCATAGGGTAAAAGGTTTACCAATAATCTTCTAAACTAATTTGTGGATTTTTTTTCAGTATGTTTTTATCATGTCACAGTCCCAGAATACATGAATCACAGTACCAACATTGGATTTTCACTTAAACCAGGTGTCCAAACTTTGTCCTGGGGGGCCAGTGTCCTGGAGAGTTTAGCTCCAACCCTAATTAAACACACCTAAACTAGCTAATCAAGCTCCTACTAGATATACTAGAAATTTCCTAGCAGGTGTGTTGAAACCAGTTGGAGCTAAACTCAGCAGGACCATTTGGACATCCCTGACTTAAACCAACATTGTGAAACATTAGGAAGTATTATGAATATTGAGACAAGCTGGTGTTAAATAAGTTTTGTAATTTTTTTTCTCATGGTTTGATATTGAGGCACCTTTGAAAATATTCCAGAGCAGATTGAAAGTCGTTCTTTTTCACTAAAAATTGTTCCACAATCTTTCTCCCATATAACGTTCAAGGAGTTAAGGGAAGAACACCCTACATTGGATAACATTGAGTAAAAAAATATATGTCTTCCTTTTGAGAGAAAATGAAGAATACAATTGTTTTTCCATGTCAAAAAGTTCAGGATGTATTCTGCCATCCTTAAGGGATGATTTTAGAAAATGTTGTTGATGCAAAAATTTGTGAAAGTCATTATTAGTAAATTACATTCCTGTTTAAATAACTGAAATGATTTCAGGCTCCCGTTGTTAAATATCTGATCTCCTAAATTTCCATTCAGTCTCCATGTTCAACTCATTTCTAAACAAAATAGTTTTAATAACTTGTTTCTAATAACTGATTTCTTTTACCTTTGCCATGATGACAGTACATAATATTTTACTAGATATTTTTTTAAGCTACTAGTATTCAGCTTAAAGTGACATTTAAAGGCTTAACTACTGTAGTTGTATTAGGTTGATTAGGTTGATTGTTAGGGCAATTAAGCAAGTCATTGTATAATGATGGTTTGTTCTGTAGTCCATCGAAAAAATATTAAGGCAAGATAATAATGTTAATTATTAAAACAGTTTTAATTCTAGCCGAAATAACATAAATTAAAGCTTTAAGCAGCAATGAAACCAGGGCTCACTGCCACCCGGTGGCCTTAGGATGACAGAGAACAGTGAACAATAATAAATTAAGCTGATATGTACAAAAAAAAAACTGAGAAAATCACAGATTTATGCTAAATTTCCTTCCATCAGCAGGTGACGATATGACTGTGGCGCAATATTGGCAGTTGTCTTCAGGAGAGAAATCTCAACAGACGTGAATATTCAGGCAGATCGGACATTGTGTGGTTAAGTTATATGTCCTTTTCCATGACGATGCACTGGATTTATCAGTCCACCACGGACACTGTCTTCAACGAAAACTCTAAATCTTCACAATTTAACATCACAAGGGCCTTTGTATTAGAATGACATAACATGAATTCAATCTGATAACATTTCTGGCAGAAGCTTGTTAGAGTGTAAAACAATTTCCTGTTGTCAATAAGGTGGCCCTATTACTGTAACTGAATATTGACATGTAAACCTGTTCAGGTTAGGACTGTTATTAATTGTGTGGAGGTAGATTGAGGCAGATTGGACAATGAGGCAGATTGGACAATGCATGTCTGTTATAACAACTTCCTGTTTTGT
The DNA here is from genome assembly GCA_903798205.1 of Danio tinwini. Classification (NCBI taxonomy): domain Eukaryota; kingdom Metazoa; phylum Chordata; class Actinopteri; order Cypriniformes; family Danionidae; genus Danio; species Danio tinwini. The sequence goes on from CAIGQZ010034880.1 coordinate 749,045, forward strand.
GGCGAATCATCAAAGTTTGTAAGGCCACCACAGACACGCCCTTTAACAAAAAACTCTAGATCTTCACAATTTAACATCACCAAGGCCTTTAGATGACAATACCCAATTTCTGTGTTGTTATAATAAATCCCAAGGAGGAGTTTGTTAAAGTACAACACATGGAAATGGCAAAAACTGCAGAGGAAGTTAAAAATACCCGACTTCCTGTTGGGTTTGAGATTTCACTCCAAGAGACTTTTTTGTATGTTTTAGCATGTTTGATGTGTGTGCCAATTTTCGTAGGTGTGCGTTAAAACGTAGCTCGGGGGGCACCCTGTCAAAAGTACATAGGTGGCGCTGTTGAGTCATTTTGCCACACCCACTTCCAAAATCTATAACAAATGTAATGTTTCATCACTTTTGGTGTGTGTGCAAAGTTTCATGCATGTTTAGACCCTCAAAAATGTGATTCATTTTGAAGAAGAAGAAGAAAAACAACAACAACAACAACAACAACAACAACAACAACAACAACAATTCCAATAGGGCCTACAAACCGTAGGTGCTCAGTTCCTAATAAGACTTTCTCCACAAGAAATAAAATATTATAGGAAATAGTGTGAAGTTCCTGCTCTGTAAAAACATAATTTGGGAAATATTATAACATATTATTGAACATGTATTATTATTTTATTATCATTCAGTCATTCACCATTTAAATAGACCTCATGTTATGCTTTAAAGTGTGACCTCTGTATGCACTTGAGGAAGTGATGTCATACCAGCATTTTTGTTGTTGTTACTGGTCTGATTCAAAGTCTTTTTCTGTAACTGTATATGTTCACGTGCTCCATACGTCCTTGATGTTGGAATGTGTTTCCTCTGTTCAGTTTTTACATTTCTCTCTCTGCTCGTGTCTCTAATTCTGTCCCTTCACGAAGGGTGAGGAGCTTTAGTTTGCCAGTCAGCCTGTGGAATGCACTACTTTATATGGAAAAAAGCAGTAATTTCCCCAAACACAGTAAAGCAAGGCCAGTCTCCAGGCTCGACCCTCCCAGTTCTCATCAGCCAGTGCTACTGGAAACACTGCTGGCGCCGCGCTCACTGGCATTCCATGCATTCTTTTATCATGTGCTCACAAAAACGATGAGGGGGGAGAGAATGAGAGACAAGGGGGAAAAAATACAGTTACGGTTAAACCTCTTTATGCTACAGTGGGTTACAGAGTTTGCGTTTGGCTGTTGTTTTAAAATAGCAACATCATCTAATATGTATAACTCTAAATATTACTAATACTAGTAGTAGCACTGGTGTTAACGGTGTTATTAGAAGCTATTACTAATGGGAGTTATTATAAATACCATCAACTTCATTTGTCTTGAGATCTGTTTACACATGTAAATCTGTAATAGTGCATATTTATTTACATACACACCTTTAATGTGAAAAACTGATGAGAATGATATATGTGTACAATATAAACAAGTATCTATGTATAAATGTTTTTGTTCACTTTTTACTTGATAACAATAATAATAACTAGACTATCGTCATACTGATATACATGTCTATGTATAGATGTTTTCGTTAAATGTTTAATCTATTTATTTGATTCTATGACTAATTATTTAAGCGTGTGTCATTTATTATTTGTTATGTATACTTTATTGCTATTGTAATAATATGTATTTGGTAAAATTAAATTAAATTCATTCATTTTCTTTTTGGCTTAGTCCCTTTATTAATCAGGGGTCGCCACAGTGGAATGAACTGCCAACTTATCCAGCATACGATTTACTTAGCGGATGCCCTTCCAGCCACAACCCAACACTGGGAAACACCCATACAGACTCATTCACACACATGTACACTACGGCCAATTCAGTTTATTCAATTCACCTATACCGCTATCTTTGGACTGTGGGGGGGAAACCAGAGCACCCGGAGGAAACCCACGCCAACACTGGCAGAACATGCAAACTCCTCCCAGAAATTCCAACTGTGTCAGCTTGAACCAGCAACCTTCTTGCTGTGAGGCGATTGTGCTACCCACTGCGCCACCGTGTCACCTAAATTTAATTTAATTTCATTCAATTTATTTCTAAGCGCAGTGTGCACAACATTAATTAATTACTAATTACTAAATTTGACATCTCAGCCTATGGGCTGTGAGTGCATGTGTGTGGTGTTCCATTCTATTGACTCTGTGTGTGTGTGTGTGTGTGTGTGTGTGTGTGTGTGTGTGTGTGTGTGGGGTGTCCATCATAGGCTCATTCTGAAAAAGTAGCCCAGCCCTTTATACGTTTCTAGAGATTGCGAATTATGTTGCCAGAGCTACGTATAGCTGCATTTCGTCTTTCAAACAAACACTACAGGGCGGTATGACACAGTTCCTTTTCTTGCTAAGCAGCTAATTGCTTACCTGCATGTCTACGGCATTCCTAATGTTACCAGTTTGTCCGGTAGCTCAACATGTACATCAGTGGACTTGAGATGCGGTGCAGAGTTGATCGCGACAACAGGTTTTGAGTCCAGTGACGACAGGTTTTGATTCCAGAAAGCAGGCAAGACAAAAACAGAAGCCAAAAAATAAAATAAACAAGTAAATAACAGGGAGAGAATGTGGTCAAATCTGAAAACGTGGTTAAAATCAGGGGGCTTTTAATTTTCTGGACTGCTTTTCAAAACACAGCGGTTGGGTTAAGGGTGGGGGCATCGGTCGGTTGGTCAGTCAGTCAGTAAGTTAAGGCCGATTTATACTTCTGCGTCAAGCGCGCGTGTATGCTACAGTGCAGCCTACGTGTAGACGCATAGCCCCTCACCATAACCGTTGGCGACGTTGACGCGCACCTCTCAAAAAATGTAAAACGTACGCGTAGTGCAAGCTCTGTGATTAGTCGGCTTGGTAGCGCTGACGAGTGTGGACGGAGATGAAAGCACACCTGATGCAGCAAGTGTTTACAAGTGTGGAGTCCCATGAAGGATATGGATATAAACCATGTTTGGTGTGCTCGTAGGAGACTGGTGTTCTGAGCGATCGCCTTGGCATGGAGCTCGGTTAAGCTTTGCTGACCATCCCATTTGGCCCTGATTCTTTTTGTTTACTTTATATTTTTTATGTTTTTGTTATGTTAAATAATATTTTGCCCATGATGGTTGCATCTGGTCCTTTTTGTTACAGTTTTTCCCAATAGTTTACACACATTTTCTAAGAAAGCATGTCTCATATTGTCTCTACTCCACACACACACAAACACACACACACACACACACACACACACTGGGCAAAACCCTTCAATTCTCCTGCAAAATCAAACTTCATATTCAAAACAATGTAATTTTTTCACAATTTTTTTTTTCAAATGACACACAATCGATCACATAAATAGACATTTATAAGAACCAGTTGATCACTGATATGCTTAATGTAAAACACTTTGATTACTACATCATAATGACTTACTGTAAGTCTTTTTTGTTCAGTGTTACACTTACTATCAGACTACAGACAGTACATAGGCCTTCATAAATGCATTGTAAATTTTTTCAGAATATAATTTTTTATACAAAAAAAACACACAAATACACAGTACCAAATATATTTTACTGTATTTTCCCCACAAAAACAGTGTACAGAGTGTTCATCCCAACCAACACAAAGTTGCACATAACGTGGTCTACATATGCCATCAACAGAAGTATTTACAGAATAGTTACAGAAAAAGAAAAAAAAAGGGGTGTGGCTGCAGACCCGGTGCAGTGCAATCTGAGCTGCATCCAATGCTTTTTAATGCGCTCACCTAACCCCACCCCTCACCCTACCCCTAACAGTGACGTCACTAGCTCCATTGAGTGCATTGTGTCTGAGATTGCATCTCTGAGCAATGCAATCTCAGCTTGCATCATAAAAGCTGCATCCAGATACTATTAAAAAAAAAGTGTTACTTACCACAAAAACTTACCATCCCCAGGCAGAAAAAAAAAATCCTCAATTGGGTTGAGAAATGGAGAATATGAGATGAGCTCTGATTTCTAAATTGCAATTATGTGTGGGCAGTGTTTACCTATGTGATGAGTTAGTATGCAAAGTAGGACAACTGACTTTACAATTGTGAAGGACAGTGTTTTCCTTGTGAAAACAATAGATTTTCTGCATAAAAATTGTGCCAAATGCAGAGATTTGTGTAGTGTTTTGAAAAAAAAAAAGTGTTTTAAATCTGCAATTTGTGTAAAGCAGGAACTGTGCTTGTTTAGCAGAATTGGTTCAAGGGGGTGGGGGGTTGGTGCATCAGTTACATGTTGTAGTCATTGTGTCTGAAGTACAAGTAATTGTGTGTAAACAATTGGGAAAAGGTGTAAGAGCATTAGTTAACTTACTATCGCTGCACCGAAACACATATCTATGATCTATGTCACAGTCACACAAGGGTGATTATCTCTTTTCATCAATTTATTCAAAACAATGTGGAAAGTGCAGTAGAATAAGCAGGCGGGTGATATTCTTGGTAGGTATGCTGACGTGTAACCAATTCACAAAGTAAACAAGGATCTTCGTGTAATCGCCAGAGTATAAAGTCACTTCCCTGAATCACTGTTTGTGCATTCACAGGTTATGAAGAAACGTCCTTAGGAGAGGGAAAACATTCACGGAAGAAGGCAAGCCAGGGAGAAGGTAAGGTGAACCATCTGACATCGATTCCAGCCACTGACTGACTGAAATCGAGGAGGCTTTATGGGGAACGGTGATAGTGGGTGCAGGTGTGTTCAATTAGTACTCAGGTGAGAGTGCTCGGGTGTGATGAGAGGTGGCAGGAGATGGGGAGCGATGATTGTTGATGTTCATTCATTCATTTCCAATGGGACAGTAGTCCGTGAGCTGCGTGAAGTTCCGATCATCTCCGTATGTGAAAAATTCGGATCCGATTTGAGCTGCGGATCCGTTAAAATATTTGAACTCCTGCAACTAGACCATATGCGATCAGCTGACCGGATGTGATATATTCCACTGTTGTCCAAGCAGGTCCATACGCACCATAGATATTTACATTAGATGTCACCTGCCCTGTTGTTGTCTATTGGAAGGAATGCGTCAATAGAACCTCCATTTTAGTACAGGGTAGCGCTCCTTTGAAATGAATGCGAGACCAAGGTGCAGTGGAGGACTGTGGCCATCCAGAGCCAGAGATATACACATATACACATATATCTATGATCGGGATTTTCCCCGGTGGTCAGTACACAATTTTTTTATTACCAAAATTATAATTTTACATCACTTTTCCATATTGATGGATCAGTGTCCGCACAGGCATTGCTGACAAAGAGTGTGTGTTTGTGTGCATGTGTGTATTATCTCCCTTCTGTTAGATTTGATTTAATCCGTGTCCTGAAACACACCCCCTCTCCTGCTTTCACTTTTCATTCTGACGGAGGGAGCAATTCGTTTATGAATGAATCTCCGTTATGAATGACTCGTTCACTTAGCTGACAATAATACAAGTTTCTGGTACCGCAGCATCTCATTGTCATATTTCTTTTGCATTGTTTGCTTATTTTATTCAACAAAACTAGCATAAGCCCATTATTTAGTGCAAGTTGTTGCTACTTTGCCTTATAGTGAATGCAGTAAGTGTCTGTATCATCAATAACGTTACTTGTTGAGCACAAAAGTTCATAACATAAAAACGTAAAAAACAAAATCTTACCTATGAAATGTTCTGCCTTTGTGCTTTTGTTTTCTTTGTCTGCTCGTTACTACACCCGTACACATCGCTAAATTCCAGCATCTTCACGTTGGCACATGGTTTTGACTAGTGCAGTTAAATGACATTTGTGCTGGGAGCACTATACAAATGTGGCGGCGTTATTGACACATGCTTAGGGTCCGTATGCGATATCTAGTGTCTATATCTATGCATGCGCGCGAGGTGAGAAATATGAGTTTTTCATAATTTTTTTAATCAGAATAAAAGTCTATATATAAAAAAACATTTCTATTCATAAATGAGTAATAACAAAATCGTATTATTTTTAATCTTGTCTCACATTCCCTCCAAAGATTTTAGCAGTCTATGATGAGTTTCTTATATTTATTCATTCATTCAACCATGGTGAACGCACAGAGAATAAAGGCGCTTGCTTTTGCACTCCTTTATTTCGTACACCACCGCGAGAAAGCAGCTTCCCATGGTGCACGACAAAACTGAATATTCTGTGCAACTGCCACAAGATGGCGTATTCTGACAGTCATGTCCAAATGTCGTGTGCAGTGGCAAGGCAGCTTAATTCATACAAATTTGTACGAGTTCAGTTGTATGAAAACATACAGTATGATTTTAAAATAGGAATTGTAGCACCCAACCCCGTCGCTAAACTCAATTGTCATTGGGGGATAAGCAAATCACACTAAATTGTATGAACGAGATCGTACGAATTCATACGAATTAGCCACTAAAATAAAAAGTTACGAATTGTCGTGAGATTGTGTTGAATTATTCACTGACATAAAAGGTTTTTAAAATGTTTTTTTAAACCAACCTGGAAATAATAATAATACAAATGTTTGGGCTGTTTGTTTTTGATTTGATTCATGCTTCTTTGTATCTTGCTGTGGTCTGGTAATGTCAAACAATAAGTTCAACTGCACAGTCTAAAATCATCAGATCCTAAGTTATGCTGATAATTATCAGTCCCATATTACTCGCATTCCAGTGTATAAACATGGGAGCGTTGGGGAATGGTTGAGATGTTTGGAATGCTCTGATGAGTGCAGATGAATGCTGCCTGTCAGATGAATGAAAGCCATTAGCCCAAGCTTTCTGTGCCTCACGGACAATGAGCCTTAAATTCAATTATGAAGTAATTGTTCTGTCATCACAAAACGTTTATTCAGTGTGGATGCTTTCAACATGAGACATGAGTTTCTGGAGGGGTTATTCTTAGTGGTCTACCTCATGGTTCACATGCTTGTGAAAGTGAGTCTAGATAAGAGGAGACTCTGCTATGGTTTAAAGCAGTAATCCAGGGGCAAACGTTTACATTGTGTGTACCTTATTTGAATAATCAGTTTAGATTTTAAAATGATTCTTTATACAAAGTATTTCTTATTATTTTATCTTACTTTCATGCCATCTCAGCCTTGACTTTCTTATTTTAATGAACCAACATAGGCTCATTCTGAAAACACCCCTATATACATTTTCGGAGATCGCAAATTATGTAGCCTGAGGTACGTATAGCTGCATTTCATCATTACAGTTTTCCCAATTGTTTACACACATTTTCTGAAAGCATGTCTCATATTGTCAGAAGTCTACACACAAATCACAAAACACACATTGAACAAAATCCTTCAATTCTCCTGTGTGGAGAGGTAAGCATGATCAAGCAATGAGGGTGGAGAGCATGCTAGGAGCCCGGCGGCTAATCAGCAGGCCAATCAGAAATAATAAATAACACCTGTTTATTCTAGTGATTGGGCTGGAGAGACACCCTTCTTAAGGAGAGAAGAAGCAGCCGGGAGAGAGGGAGGAGAGAACACACACATCCACACATACACACGTTGTGTGAGAAACTGAAAAATAAAACATTTACTGACCCTTTACCGCCGACCCTGTCTTCTTCTTCCCCTCCTACAAACGAACATTTCTACAGTGGTGCCGAAACCCGGGAAGAAGAAGAAACTTCACTGCCAGAATGTCCACTCCGTCAACTACTCCATGTGCGGAAGTCATCCAGGCGCTCGCGGTTCTCCACAAAGAACAACATCATGCGCTGGTAGAACTGAAGAAAGATCTGGAGCAACGGTTCCAAGTCCTCGTGGAGGCCCAGCGGGAGGACCGCGAGCTAATCCGGAGTCTGCTGGTCCAGGAGATCCGGCCCGCTCCGACATCTGCCGCCCACCCTCCCATCGCGCTACAGAAAATGGAGCCGGAGGACGACCCGGAAGTGTTTATTGATCTGTTTGAGAGAATGGCGAAGGCCTCCAGAACATCGGAGTGGGTCCAGTGCCACCGGCCAGATGATCTGGAGACGGCCATCCAGTTGGCGGAGGATTACCTGGTGGCGAAGTGCAGAGTCGGCGAAATAACCTCTCTCTTCTCTCCCCCTCTTCCTCTCTCTCTCTCTCATCCTGTTCCCAGGCCCAGAATGCGGGGGCCGCCCACGCCAGCCCCCAGACGGCGGGGCACTGAGGCGGATCCGCAGCCGTCCCCGCTGAAAGGGGGAGCCTATCAGGACGGAGGGGCGGAGTTTCCACCCCTGGCTGCTTCCCAGACAGCACCAGGTCTCTCTCCGGTTCAATCGGTTGGTCTTGCTGGCCCCGGGGGTGTAGTGAGAAGGTCTGGGCCGATGCATTGGCGCCGCGGGGGCGAGGATAGCGCACCAAAAGTCCGCTCCATCAAGGAGGTGAGTGCGTTGATTCGCGTCCCCGCCACGCCAATCGTCGCCCCCGGTCACGACGGGCTATACTGGATACCTGTGAGTATAAAAGGGGGTACATATCAAGCTTTGGTGGATTCGGGGTGTAACCAGACCTCCATCCACCAAAGCCTGCTTCAAGACCCGGCATTGGATACAAGCCGCACGGTAAGGGTAAGGTGTGTGCACGGGGATGTAATTCACTACCCGCTAACGGCTATAGATATTCAATTCAGTAGGAAAAAGCATAAAGTGGAGGTGGCGGTTAACCCGCACCTCAAACACCCGCTAATTCTGGGAACCAATTGGCCTGGATTTAATAGATTATTAGGGGTCTTATGTGCGGGTGTTTCTTGGAAAAAGAAATCGCCGGAGAGGGGGCGGGTCGCTCAGCTGGGGGAATCCCAAGCCGTGACGTCACGCGCTGACTCAGGGGAAGGGCTGGGAATTTCCCGGTGTAAAGACTTTCTCCTGGAGCAGTTGCGTGATGACACGCTGAGACATGCACTCGAAAGAGTGCAAGTCATAGATGGGAAAAACCTCCAGCCTGATCGACCCCTCTCCTATCCGTATTTTGCGATTATTAATAATAGGGTGTATCGAGTGACCCAAGACGCTCAGACAAAGGAAGATACAACCCAATTATTAGTACCAAAGAGCCGTCGGGAAATGCTTTTCCAGGCGGCTCATTCTAATCCTATGGCCGGACATTTAGGTCAGGCGGCCACACTAAATCGTCTCATGGCCCGATTCTTTTGGCCGAGCATTCACGGTGACGTCAGCAGATGGTGCGCTGCGTGTCGTGATTGTCAGCTGGTAAATCCACCGGCCACCCCAAAAGCACCATTGCGCCCGTTGCCAGTTACGGAGATCCCCTTCGAGAGAATTGGGATGGATCTCATCGGGCCATTAGAGCGATCCGCACGCGGGCACCGGTTTGCTTTAGTCCTGGTGGATTATGCAACCCGATACCCGGAAGCAGTAGCGCTCCGTAACATCTCGGCAAGAGCGTTGCGGAGGCTCTGTTTTGCATAATCTCCCGAGTAGGAATCCCCAAGGAGATTCTCACTGATCAAGGCACCGCGTTCATGTCACGCACCATGCGCAAGCTTTACGGATTATTGGGCGTTAAATCAATTCGCACTAGCGTCTATCACCCACAAACAGACGGGCTGGTGGAACGATTTAACCGCTCACTTAAATCCATGATCCGTAAATTCGTTCACGAGGACGCGAAAAATTGGGATAAGTGGTTAGAGCCCTTGTTATTCGCTGTGCGGGAGGTTCCCCGAGCCTCCACGGGGTTTTCCCCCTTCGAGCTTCTCTATGGCAGACAGCCCCGTGGGGTTTTAGATGTCATTAGAGAGGCTTGGGAGGACAAGCCTTCAAACAGTAAAAACGAAATTCAATATATTCTGGACCTTAGAGCAAAACTCCACACACTGGGGCGGCTCTCTACGGAGCATTTGCTTAAGGCCCAGGATGACCAACGCCGGCGTTATGACAGGGGCACTAAACTACGCAAATTTTCACAGGGAGATAAAGTCCTTGTACTGCTACCCACTTCCAGCTCTAAATTACTCGCCAAGTGGCAAGGGCCGTTTGTGGTCACACGACGAGTCAGCGATCTCGATTATGAGGTAATGCGTTCGGACAGGGCTGATTCACGTCAGATATACCACATTAATCTGCTGAAGCAGTGGAGGGAGCCGGAGGAGGTGATGCTGGCTACGCTTATTAACAACGAGGATGACCTGGGACCAGAGAGCACGGGCCGACAGCGGCCAGGCACTCTGGTCACCGGTGGTGACCATCTCTCAGCTCATCGATATCCGGCACCTTCAACGTGAGTATTCTGACGTGTTCTCACCCCTGCCCGGTCGTACTAACTTGATCCAGCACCATATCGAGACCGAACCAGGCGTGGTCATTAGAACCCGGCCGTATCGCCTACCTGAACACAAGAAAAAAGTGATTCTGGAAGAATTGAGTAATATGTTGAAAATGGGTGTAGTAGAAGAATCCCACAGTGACTGGGCCAGCCCAATCGTCTTGGTACCCAAGACTGATGGTTCGGTCCGGTTCTGTGTGGATTATAGAAAAGTCAACGCTGTGTTGAAATTCGACGCATATCCAATGCCGCGTATTGACGAGTTGCTCGACCGGTTAGGTGCTGCTCGATATTACTCGACGTTGGATTTGACAAAGGGTTATTGGCAGATCCCCTTATCTCCAATATCCCGTGAAAAAACAGCCTTCACAACGCCGTTTGGATTGCACCAATTTGTGACACTTCCGTTCGGGCTGTTCGGGGCACCGGCTACGTTTCAGCGGCTGATGGACAAAATACTTGGCCCTCACTCCGCATATGCCGCTGCTTATTTAGATGATATCATCATTTTCAGTAATGATTGGCAGCAGCATATGCAACATCTGAGGGCGGTATTGTCAGCGCTGAAGCGGGCCGGGCTCACGGCCAACCCGAAGAAGTGCGCAATTGGGCGAGTGGAGGTAAGGTATCTGGGCTTCCACTTAGGTCACGGGCAGGTGCAGCCCCAAATTGATAAGGCTGCAGCTATTGCAACCTGTCCGAGACCTAAGACCAAAAAGGAGGTGAGACAGTTTTTGGGACTGGCAGGATATTATAGGCGTTTTGTTCCTAATTATTCGGCCCTCGTCAGCTCATTGACTGATCTCACTAAAAAAGAGGGACAAGATACCGTCCAATGGTCGGAGCAGTGCCAACAGGCCTTCTCAAAGGTAAAATCTATACTTTGCGGGGGGCCGCTATTGCACGCTCCTGACTTTGCTCTCCCCTTTATTTTACAGACGGATGCGTCCGATCGGGGTCTGGGGGCGGTTCTCTCCCAGGAGGTGGCAGGAGTGGAACGGCCGGTGCTGTACATTAGCCGCAAACTCAGTAAGAGTGAGGCTAAGTACAGCACCATAGAAAAGGAGTGTTTGGAGATAAGGTGGGCCGTTCTCACTCTTCGCTATTACCTCCTGGGCAGGGAATTCGTCCTCTGTTCAGATCATGCTCCTCTCCAGTGGCTTCACCGCATGAAGGATACCAACGCGCGGATCACCCATTGGTATCTAGCGTTACAGCCTTTTCAATTCAAGGTGGTCCACAGGCCGGGTGCACAGATGGCGGTATCTGACTTCCTCTCCTGGGGAGGGCTGCCGGCCGGATGGCTCCCCGGCCTGAGGCGGGCGGTGGGGGTATGTGGAGAGGTAAGCATGATCGAACACCCAATGAGGGTGGAGAGCATGCTAGGAGCCCGGCGGCTAATCAGCAGGCCAATCAGAAATAATAAATAACACCTGTTTATTCTAGTGATTGGGGTGGAGAGACACCCTTCTTAAGGAGAGAAGAAGCAGCCGGGAGAGAGGGAGGAGAGAACACACACATCCACACATACACACGTTGTGTGAGAAACTGAAAAATAAAACATTTACTGACCCTTTACCGCCGACCCTGTCTTCTTCTTCCCCTCCTACAAACGAACATTTCTACATCCTGCAAAATCAAACTTTACATTCAAAACAATGTCATTTTGTTTTCAAATGATACACACAAACCATCACATGAATAAACATTTATAAGAACCAGTTGATCACTGATGTGCATACAGTTTTTTTCCAATTGTTTACACACTTACTTGTACTTCAGACACCATGACTACAACATGTAACTGATGCACCAACCCCCTGAACCAATTCTGCTAAACTCCAAGCACATTTCCTGCTTTACGCTCAAATTGCAGATTTAAAACACACTTTTTTCAAAACACTACACACAATTCTCTGCATTTGGCACAATTTTCATGCAGAAAATCTCTTGTTTTCATAAGGAACACGCTGTCATTCACAATTGTAATGTCAGTTGTCCTACTTTGCATACTAACATCACATAGGTAAACACCGATCACACATAACTGCAATTTAGAAATCAGAGCTCATCTCATATTCTCCATTTCTCAACCATATTGAGTTTTTTTTCTGCGTGGAGATGGTAAGTGTATGACCGAAATCCACACTTTCTTTTTTTTTTTTTTTTTTTTTTTTTACTGTAACTATTCTGTAAATACTTTTGTTGATGGCATATGTAGACCACGTTATGTGCAACTTTGTGTTGGTTGGGATGAACACTCCGTACAAAACTCTGAAAAAATACAGTAAAATATTTTTGGTACTGTGTATTTGTGTGTTTTGTATAAAAATTATATTCTGAAATATTTTACAATACACTTCTGTAGGCCTTTGTACTGTCTGTAGTAAGTGTAACTGTACAAAAAAAGGCTTACAGAAAGTCATTATGATGAATGGAGAAGAAGTGGACATTCTTGATGTCAAAACAATATCAATAAACATGTAATTAATGCAAACTGATTTGATGTCAAAACCCTGATGTCCACTTGACATTTAGACATTGATGACCTTTTGACCACCAAAATAATGACACAAGACATATCAGAATATAAAAAAATAATCTGAAAGCTTTAATTACAAATGGCAAATTATCCCTACAAAGCATGTAAACTACCTTGATGTCTAAACAACAAATTGACACATTTTTTGATGCCAATGTTACACTGTAAAAAATGTTTCAAGTTGTGTTGAGACAACATGAAGGATTTAAGTTAACTTATTCGTTTTTACAAATTTAGGCAATCCAGGCTCATGATTGATACGTACCCTGTATACACCTCTAGACAGCGTGAAATATATCCCAGGAGGTATGTTCTTTGCAAATTTTGCAAATCCACCAGAGGCCGTGGTGCATGCTTTTTCAGATTTCAATTATCTGTCGCCAGTGCCATTCGTGTCCGCTCTTCTTGCATAAATCCACTGTTGATTGTCGACTGCCTGCCTGACTGACTGACTGACTGACTGACTGACTGACTGACCGACCGATCCCCCACCCACCCCCAAAAACCTAACCGATACCGCTTCCCTAAACCCAACCGATAGTGTTTTCAAAAGCACATATTGACCCGATCAACCCCTTCCCTGAACCCAGTGACAGTGTTTTAAAAAGCAATCTAGAAAAAGAAAAGCCCTCATGGCCGCCTGATTGTTACAGTGTTTTCAGATTTCACCATATTCTCACCCTGTTATTTACTTGTTTAATATGTTGCCTTTGTTTTTTGTTTTACCTGCTTTTTTGAACCATTCTTCGTCAGACTCAAACCCCATCATTGCGGTCAACTCCTCTTTGCATCACAAGTCCGCTGATGATGTGGTGAGCCACTAAGCAACTGATAAAAACGGGAAAAGCCGTGCACACAGATTTAAGCAGACAGCTTATAGCGTGTAAAGATACAGAAGCCATTGACAGCATCATACCGCCCCATATCGTTTGTTTTAAAAACGAAATGCAGCCATACGTAGCTGTAGCTACATAATTTGTGCTCTCTAGAAATGTATACGGGCCAACAATGAGCCTGTGTTAAACTTAAATGGATTGAACATAAAACAGTTATGTTGCAAACATCATTTTTGAGTAGATGTCAGTTTGTTATGATTTTGAAAGTAATACTATTGTTTATAACTAATATTTGCTGGTTGAAAATGCATCTACAAATGACAAAGGATGTAAAATGAGCTGCTGCCAGTTTTAAACTTTTATTTTTATTAAGCCCTTAAGCTACTATACACAAAAAAAAAAACATTTTTTGTTTGCTGCTTGTTCAAACTTATTCATTCATTCATTTTCTTGTTGGCTTAGTTCCTTTATTAATCCGGGGTCGCCACAGCGGAATGAACCGCCAACTCATCCAGCACGATTTTACGCAGCGGATGCCCTTCCAGCCGCAACCCATCTCTGGGAAATGCTTGTTCAAACTACTTATTTAAAATGAGCTGAAACATCACAATTCTTAACACTACTTAATTGTTTTATGTTCAGTCCACTTATATTAGTAAAAACGATTAAGCTAACTTAATCGATTTGTGTTTGGACAACATGAAGGAATTGTGTTGAACCCTGAATTTTAATGTACCTACATGTCTATCCTGTCAGATGTGTGTTATTCTGTGCTTTGAGACGTGATTTACTCATCACACAACTTATCACACAACATTATATAATTATGTACAACTATTTGCATATTACTTGAAAGATAATCCTTGAATCAAACAACTCACATTTTGCATATTTCAAAGAACGGGTGCCGACATGCACATGTGCGTCAAACAGACAGATTGGATTAGAAGGGGAATAGAGTATGTTGATGACGGAAGCTTGGAATTATTAGAAAATGTAGCCTTCACAGCTCGGATTACTTTCTAATAAATCCATGATATCCAGCTGTAGCATCTGTACCTCGATTTGAAATGCTGTCTCACCACTATTTCACAGAGAAAGCTCTGCCAGCCCTTTATACAAAAGATTTCTGACAAACTACTTGTCCTGTTATAAGATGTACCCCATGTTTCATTCACCACAGACATATGGAGTTTGTCTGTAGCTCCCATGTCTCTACTAAGCCTTTATGTATTATAGAAGTATCAGATCAGGTTTCCGTATCGGTTAATACTCAAAATCAAATGACTCGGACTTGGACTCGAGGGCAAAAAAACCTGATTGGAACATGTTAAGTTATTAGAGAGATTTGAGATTTCAAATGAGTTTTATTATTATAAGAAGAAAAAAAACAATCAGCACAATATCAAGTAACACCAACAAAATCAAACAAGCACTAAAATCCCTCAAGTACAATTGAACTAGTAGACAATTCTAGGAAAATTATTTTAAACTGGGTGCAAAAATTAGTTCATTGTCAATGACCTCACACAAGATCTTTTTATGGCACCAAAGCAAGTCAATAGAGACCAGATCAGTTATAGCTTTAAAATAATGGAAATCAATTAAAATCCTAGATTTCACAAAGTTAAAAAGACCGCTTTCAAATTACTTATCAAGTTGTGTTTAAGTTTGTGCTTTACGGTCTTATATATAGGAATTTTTGCTAGTCCCAAAAAAAAATAATTCAGGTGTTGACACTTAAATCGATATCTCAGAACTTCAACTTAAAACCAAAAATAAAAGAGAGAGAGAGAGGTTTTTGGCTGCTGTAGATTACAAAGTAATTTTAAAATTCTGAAATCATCCGGCATAGTGATATGGAGCTGTAATAAGGTCAAGACCTTCCTGGAACTACATTAGCGTCACGCCTGACGTTCACAGGAAGGCACAGGGTCTCAGGATTATCAAAAGCACATATATTTATTAAAGGACACTTACGAAGATCACAGGATAAACAGGGCTTAAAGACAAACAATCAACAGCAAGACATGTAGACAATACCGGACAATGAAGGACTGAACACAAGGACTATAAATACACAGGGGATGACGACATGATAACACACAGGTGGATGAACACAGGTAAGGTGATGAACATAATGATGGCGGGAACTAGAACAAAGGAGCACATGGTGAGGATCATATGACGAATACAAACACACAATGCAGGTTGTGACAGTACCCCCCTCGCGCCTAAATAAAAGGAGGGGGTGAGAGGAGAGTCTGTGAGGGAGGAACTGGAGTGCATGGAAAACAGGAGGAGGCCAGGGAGGAGTCACAGGAGGGAGGAGCCAGGAGGTGAGTTGGAGGGCGTGGAACAGAGGAGGAGGCCAGGGAGGAGTCTCAGGAGGAAGGAGGAGCCAGGAAAGGAGGGGAAGCAGGAGGAAGACCCAGGACACAGCCAGGAGGACGGCCCAGGGTGGAGTCGATGGAGGGAGGAGCCATGGAGGAGGAGTGGTCGCTGACTCCAGGGGGCTGACCGTGGGAGACGCCGCAGATGGAGGTGGAGCCCAAGGAGTCGACGGAGAGCCGTAGGGCGAATATGATGCAGAGGTTCAGGAGGGCTCACTTGACCGGAGCGACAACACAGGTCCGGATGCCCGCGGTGGAGCCAGAGCGACAGAGGGCCGAGGCGTAGCTGGAGGGAAGAAGGAGGTCAATGAAGCTGGCAGGATAGAGGGATGAGGCGCAGCCAGTGGAGCAGAGTCCAGAGGTGGAGGCAAGGCGACGACTGATAAAAGGCGGAGCTGGGGGGACGAGGGAGCCTGGTGGAGCCTGTGGGCTGACGGTCCAAGGAGGAGATGAGGGAGGAGAGAGCCAACTTGGAGCCGTTAGGTCAGAGGGCCGAGGCGGAGTCCGTAGCTCGGAGGGTGGAGGAGATGATGTTGGGTGACAACCTCTGGCCAGCGAAACAGGTGGGCAGGCCCGCAGGGATACCTCCACACATGCGGTTGGAGGGTGAGCTGGGGGACTGGCTTACTGTAGCCGCACTGGAGAAGGCAGAATGGTTGTGGATGACATAACCAGAGTTGAAGAGGGCGGGTCGGGTGGGGTGCTGCTCATGACCCTGGAGCTATCTTCTTCTGGGATGAACGGGACTGAAGAAGGGCTGTCTGGGAACCGCGGGAGGGGCTTGACTTTGCTCCAGAAGTCAATAAGCAGCATTTCAGGGTCTAGGGCCAGCTCACCCTCTGCTGTGGGTCGGTGGAGGGGACTCTCGCTCGGTCCCTCAATGTCCACCAGGACTCCCACTTTCAGCGATGTACTGGCTCACGCACCTGGTCAGACGGCTGGTTGAGCTCCACCTGCTCATTGGTGCTCTTCTCTGTCGCTCTCGATGGCGATGGCTCACACACCGCGGGTGGCTGTCTGTCTGTGGTGGGCTCTGGCGTATGCTCCTTGCAGATGGTAGGGCTGGTCACTCAGTCTGGAGTGGCACTGATGTTGAACGATGGTCGGTTCCTCGCCAGTGTCCACTCCACATAGGCGGCAAGATCTCCTCGAGGACCATCTTCGGACGACTGTGCTCTGCACGCGGTGTTCAAGTTGGAGTTGTTGAACCGGCCAGCTGGATCTTTTTGCTAGAAACAGTGTGTAGATAATGTCCATTGGGAAGAAAAAAGAGGGAGATGAAAATAAAACACTGGGGGCAAAACGACTATAAAAATAAAACGAAGGGAAAACACGCCGTCAACTTGGTCCGGTAATCTGTCACGCCTGACATTCACAGGAAGAAGGCACGGGGTCTCAGGATTATTAAAAGCACATATATTTATAAAAGGACACTTATAAAGATCACAGGATGAACAGGGCTTAAAAACAACCATCAACAGCAAGACATGTAGACAATACCGGACAATGAAGGACTGAACACAAGGACTATAAATACACAGGGGATGACAACATGATAACACACAGGTGGATGAACACAGGTAAGGTGATGAACATAATGATGGCGGGAACTAGAACAAAGGAGCAAATGGTGAGGATCACATGACGAATACAAACACACAAGGAAGACAGGTTGTGACAATTAGCTGTGTGTTTTCATAAAATCAACTATACATCACAGAATGCTCAACTCATCAGAATCAAGCATTCAGCACACCCATACTATATTTCTGAATCTAATCTTTGGTAGATATTTTTGCAAAGCATTCAAATTGAAAGCAACAATTAAATAGATTAAGTGTGTAATATTAACTGCTATATATTTACAACAAACAAAGGCATAGTTTGATGACACTGTGACTGAGTGTGGAATCATGGGAGTTGTGGTCTTTATTACACCCTATGGGACTCCTGTACAAATCATGTTCATGGATTAGCATTCAAGATCATGGTACGCTCTCAGAAATAAAGGTACGCGAGCTGTCACTGGGGTGGTACCTTTTCAAAAGGTACAAATTTGTACTTAAAGGGTCCATATTGTTACTTCAAAAGTATATATTAGTACCTAAAATTTTTAAGAGGAACACTTTTGTACTTTTTAGGTACAAATATGTACCCTTGAGGTATTAATATGGACCTTTTTGGTACAACTTTGTACCTTTTAAAAAGGTACCACCCCAGTGACAGCTTGCGTTCCATTATTTCTGAGAGTGTACTATAGTATGAAACAGAGTAAGGCTGAAAGCCATCGAAGTGAAACGAGATTCTGATGAGAGACGAAAGTGAAAAATGAAGCAGCTAAGCTTTTATTATGCCACAGTCCACCATTTCGAGATCACGTGGGAAAGAAACATTTTAGGGTTCTGTTATAATGCTGCTTTGTGCAGTCTAATAAAGCACACAGCATATTAAAGCATCTTTGGTGTTCCCTGTTTTCTATCAAATCAAACAGGGCTTGTTACTCTGAATGTGAACATTCTTTGACACATTCGAAAAGTCTGCAAAAATATATAGAGGTTTTTAAATGTGTGGCTCATGTGTGTATGTTCAGTAATATCACTTTTATAGCAAAGTATAAGTCCTTTTCTTGGTCTTTAAAGTGAAATATCTCAACAACAAGGGAGGCTGAAATAAAAATTCATTTTCTATGGAAATTTCAGACGGCACTTAAAGGTGTTTGCATCTGAACTCTTCAAATATTTTAATGAAACAATCTTACATATTGTGCCTTTAATACTATTAAGCTGCTTTGATTAAAGCAATCTTTGAGTATCATGCTAAAAAAAATTCTACTTCAACCTATCTGACTGAAGTGCCAAATTGCATAAGTGCATATTTATATTGCTGAAATAAGATGCTTTGGTCACACTTTTTTTCATCTCATTTACTACTGGCTTTTTACCTGCCTATTATTAAGATATGAACTGTTTATTAGCACTTATAAGGTATTTATATTACTTATATCACTTATAAAGTATACACTTATAAATATCTTAATTTACACATCAATATCTTATTACAACTAACCATTGATAAGCAGCTAATTAGTAGTTTATTGAACAATCTTATTTAATGGTTTGTTAATAGTGTGAATTGTACATTAAAATAACAACATAGGCTCATTATTGATATGTACCCCTATATACATTTCTGGAAATTGCGAAATACGCCACAGCAGGTATGTTTTTTGTAGTTTTTGTTTTCACGAATCCAAAAGAGGCTGCTGTGTATGATTTTGATTGTGTTTTGGTGGGCTCCAAATAGTATCTCTGGTGGCCCCAAAACGGCCCTCTAGAATCGTCTTTGCCTCACAAGTCCGCTGACATATATGGCGAGCTACTGGACAAACTGATAACAGAGGAAAAGTCGTCCGCACTGAAGTAAGTGGTCAGCGCAAAATGAAACAGAAGCTGTCAGCGGCTTCATACGTAGCTCTGGCTACAAAATTTGCACTCTCCAGAAATGTATACAGGGTTACATTTTCACAATGAGCCTGTGTTGTTATTTTAATGTACAATTCACACTATTAACAAACCATTAAATAAGATTGTTCAATAAACTACTAATAAAGTGTGACCAATGCTTTCTTAACCACTGTTTTCTTTCATTTTTGTGTGTGTTTATATCATCAATTATTCATTTAAATATGACTCTCACTAGCATGGATGGCATTGTGTTGTATCCTAACTATCAAGGATTGTGGTAAGCGGGTTCCTTGCCTTGTTGGAGCACTTTGGGATAAATGCTCAGCTTTTTTTTTTTTTTGCTGCTGTGCATTTGGGGGTGATGTGCAGGCCTGTGTGGATGATTAATGGAGCAGTTAGCCCAGCGGCTGCAGAGCCAACGCTCCAGTCACAATGAGTCTACTAGCTGTCATCAGAGCTCCTCTGCACCCTCATGCTGCTCTCTAGCCCACCGTTTACAGCTTCTGCGTGTCTCGGCGGCCAGGGAATAAAATTGCTTCATGAATTGGAGCCGTCACTTCTTGCGCGACATTAATTATTTGTTTTCTTGCAAGCTGTTCTCTCACTCCCTTATTTTGCCCTATCCTTTGCAGATTGCATTTGGCTTTTGTTATTTAATTTAAGATATGCCATTAATCTAAACCATAGTTTTGGTGAGCAAGGAGAAAAAGTGAAGAAGTAAATGCCAAAGTAAACACTTGCTGTGCAGAAAGGCCATGGGAGGGACAATGAGAATAGCAGCTATTAATGTAGCATGCGTCTAATCAACTGAAACATAGTTTCTGCATGCCGAAAACACTTTTGCACAAAAGACAGGTGTGTGTGTGTGTGTGTGTGTGAGAAAGAACACAGCGGATAAACATTTGAAAACAGACCTGATGATAATAGCAGGATCAGCCACAGATTACACACACATGGCTGCAAATCTCCATAAAACATCAGACGCTTCACTGCTTTATCCAACACTCCATCTCTCTCCCCCCACTGACCTCCACGAATTTGATACAGGCTTTCAAGTCCCGCTGCTGGGAGACAATATCAAATCATCTGCGTTAAATACAGCAGCTCCAACAAAAGAGATGCCACAGAGATTATAATTTACATACAACACAATACAGCCACAGACCGTCCTCCAAGCTATAAAGAAAAACACACTGTCTAGGACATTGTCTGCCATACAATAGCCAGCCGTCATTCAGTACCTGCAAACCACAATGAGAGGCTGAGAGGCGAAAGAAAAAAAAAAAAAGACTTAATGATTATCGAAAGAGGGCTGGTGAGTGCTGAACCAATCCTTGGCTGATGTCTTGGGGGAAGTAGCATTAATGGTAGTAGATGTTGACAGTCGCCTGTATTGCTTGAGAGTGGGCGCTCTCTGGTTGTCCTGGGTTTGGCTTTGATATGACAGCCTAGACAGGTAAACATGTCAGTATTTTACAGGAATATAGAAGGAAGGTTCTGATAAATGTGTAAATTGAAGAACATCAGTGCAGCTCATTTCCACATGTATCAATGAATACAATCAAAGAAAAAAAAACATGCAAATTAAAAATGTGTTGGCAATGTGGTGTAAAGGTTTGCAAAAAATACTTGTGTCAGGCTGCTTATTCTCCAAAATTATCCACCTGAATGTACTTTATCCCGCTTATTACATTGCCACAAAACATAAAAAATAGACACAGACCATTGTTTTAAACCATAATAGTTTATTAATTCTTTATTTTAGCACAAAGCTATCAGAAATTAAAATGGCTGAATGGAGCATGCACTAACCTGGGTATTTAGTCACAAGATGGTGCAAAACTGTTAAAAATGAAGGTGTGACAGTCAAGCATATACAGTTGAAGTCAGAATTATTAGCCCCCCTTTGATTTTTTTTTTTTTTTTCGTTTTTAAATATTTCTTAAATGATGTTTGGGAAACAGAGCAAGGAAATTTTAACAGTATGTCTGATAATATTTTTTCTTTCTGAAAAAGTCTTATTTGTTTTATTTCAGCTAGGACAAAAGTAGTTTTAAATTTTTTAAAAATCATTTTAAGGTCAAAATTATTATCCCCTTTATGCTATTTTTTCAATAGTCTACAGAACAAACCATCGTTATACAATAACTTGCCTAATTACTCTAACCTGCCTAGTTAACCTAATTGACCTAGTTAAGCTTTTAAATGTCACATTAAGATGTATAGAAGTGTCTTAAAAATATCTAGTAAAATATTACTTACTGTTATTATGACAAAGATAAAATAATTAAGTTATTAAAGAAAAGTTATTAAAACTATAATGATTATAGTGATAATTCAGGGGGGCTAATCATTCTGACTTCAACTGTTAATATGAATATGAATGTATTCACTGACAGCCAAGCTTATTCAAAGTACCCAGATGAGCCTGTGTTAGTAGTTTCAGAAGTTGTTATCTGGGAATAACGTACGACCCAGGCTCATTCTGAAAACGTACATGTCATGTCATGTCATTTTCATCCGCTTATCCGGGGCCAGGTTGCGGGGGCAGCAGTCTTAGGAGAGAACTCCAGACTTCCCTTTCCCCAGACACTTCGTCCAGCTCCTCTGGGGGGATCCCTAGGCGTTCCTAGGCCAGCCGAGAGACATAGATTCTCCAGCGTGTCCTGGGTCTTCCCCGAGGCCTCCTCCTGGTGGGACATGCCTAGAACACCTCTCTAGGAAGGCGTTCAGGAGGCATCTGAAACAGATGCCCGAGCCACATCAGCTGACTTCTTTCAATGTGGAGGAGCAGCGGCTTGTCGGCCGCTTGTATCCGAGATTTTGTCCTTTCAGTCATGACCCAAAGCTCATGACTATAGGTGAGAGTGGGGACGTAGATTGACCGGTAAATCAAGAGCTTTGCCTTTCGGGTCAGCTCCTTCTTTACCACAATGGACTGGTACATCGACCGCATTACTGCTGCAGCTGCACCAATCGCCTGTCAATCTCACTTTCCATCCTTCTCTCACTCGTGAACAAAACCCCAAGATACTTGAACTCCTCCACCTGGGGTAAGGACTTTCCTCCAACCTGGAGATGCCAAACCACCTTTTTCCAGTGAATCACCATGGCCTCAGACTTGGAGGTGCTGATTCCTGCTTTCTGAAACCGTTCCTCACCAAACTTGAAACTCCTCACTGCATCTCAAGTCCACTGACGTACACGACGAGCTAACTGGACAAACTGGTAACAGCGGGAAAGCTGTCCATACAGAGGTAAATGATCAGATGGTAAGCACGAAAAGGAACTGCATCATACAGCCCGATAGCGTTCGTACATGAATGAGCCTATGTTAATAACGTACCTTGGGAGTGCTGTGACTGACCAATCAGAATAATTTATTCCAGGTAGCTGTGTAATAAGTTCAACTTAAATCTGCCATAGCAAATTACTAAAACATTCCTCTTCCTAACAGCAATTATGCAGCAATGCCAAGTGCAGATGTGTTAAAAATGTTTTATTGGGACTTTGAAAAATAGCATAAAATCACAAAACTGACAAGAGCACCTTTGTATTTTCAAACTGGGCAAGCATTATAAAGACCATAGCCTTCAGTGTCAAGAGAGGATTGAGGATTGACTCATTATAGCTTCTACTAGATGTCCTCCATTACACTTAACCTAGCTCTTATCTGAGTCACGGCACCAATGTGACTTCTTCAGTAGGGTATATGCCATCTTATTTCTGGACTACTTGTGCACTTAAAGTTTATTACTGTTCACTTAAAAGTATACTTTTATTGACTAAAAGTGGGAAAAAGGTAGTCCTAAGCGGTATTCAAGTACACTACCTGACAAAAGTCTTGTTATCGATCCCAGTTGTAGAGCAACAAACAATTACCTGTCTTCTAGTTGATCATTGGCAGTAGGTAGATTTTTTTTCTTCTGATGAATCATCTGTTGAACTGCATCCTAATCATCACAAATACTGCAGAAGACATATTGGAACCCGCGTGGATCCAAGATTCTTACAGATATCAGTCAAGTTTGTTGAAGGAAAAATCATGGTTTAGGGTTCCATTCAGTTTGGGAGGCGTGCGAGAGATCTGCAGAGTGGATGGCAACATCAACAGCCTGAGGTATCAAAACATTTGTGCTGCCCATTACATTGCAAACAACAGGAGAGGGCAAATTCTTCAGCAGAATAGCGCTCCTTCTCATACTTCAGCCTCCACATCAAAGTTCCAGAAAGCAAAGAAGGTAAAGGTGCTCCAGGATTGAATGAACATTAGTGAGCATGTATAGGGTAAGACGGAGAAGGCATTGAAGATGAATTCAAAGTATCTTGATGAACTCTGGGAGTCCTGCAAGAATGCTTTCTTTGTCATTCCAGATGACTTTATTAGTAAGTTATTTGTGTCATTGCAGAGATGTATGGATGCAGTCCTCCAAGCTCATGGTAGTCATACACAATATTAATTATATTTCCTCTGCACCATGACTTTATATTCTATACTGTACATTATTTTTATTTAAACAAGACAAGGCAAAGTCAGACCTTACTGTCTTAATAAAATAATAAAAAAATCAAGGCATGATCATATTTTATTTAGGTAAAATAAGTGTAATCTACTGTAGAGGCCTTTGTCTTTCATATAAGCCACTCCTGATACCAACTAGAAGTCAAGTTATTATTAGTTGGTCCTAAAACTTGCATAGGTGACAAGACTTTTGTCATGTAGTGTACACTTGCATGTATACTAGAAGTACATAGGTGTTAGTATAACTACTCATGAAGCATACTTCGAAAATATACATCAACATTACGTAAGTTTACTTCATAAAATGAACTTGAAGTATACTTCTTTTTTATAAGGGTAGCTGGCCTCTATTACCCTCCCATCCGGGTCATGGCACCAATGTGACTTCTACTCATCATGCAAAAAACAGTATTTAAACAGATGTTACCAGCCTTGGAGTGCTGTGCTCACTTCTTGAAGCCTGAGAAATAATGTTCACTCATACAGCTCCTACTAGCTGCCATTTATTACACTTACACCCACATAAACATAGCTCTCATCTGGGTCTCGACAACAATGTGACTGCCTTGAATCTACGTACCTCATGAAAAGCAGAATTCAAATTGACATTTTCAACAAAAAACGTTAAATCACTAGCATGTCTCTTAAAGAGCAGAAGAGTGAGGTTTACTCACACAGCTTCCACTAGTTGGCTGTCAGTACACTCTCTCCATCTCTGTCGTGAGACCAAAGTGACCGTTCTGGCTCTTCTCACCCAAAGACAAAAAGGTTTCTAACTGCCATTTCCAGTATGGGATGCAACGCTAACATGCACCTGAAAGACTACAGAATCTAGTGTCAATTACTGCATGCCTCCTGAGACTAGCAGAGCGAGCTTTACTTGCATAACTTCTAGCTGACCTCTGTCACCTCTGCTTCTATTGGTCAATTACACACCCGGCATGATGTGACAACAAGTTTCAGCTTGACACAGTTATCATTTTCATGTCTAGAGGCATGTTGTTTTAAAATCAAATGCACTTGCACCCATTTGTATGCCCATGGACTGCCGGTCTGAGGAGATATGTTCAGGCACATTGTTGGTGCATTGCTATTTTGAGGAAATTGTAATAGATGTGCTATTTAACTGTTAAAACATGTGCAATATTTATTTATTTATTTATTTGTTATTTTAAAAACAGGTTAATAATATGCACCAATACAAAGATCCACATTTCACATACACTTTGCTTACGCTAACATTTCAGATATTAAAAATGAAAGGACTGCAATGTAATCTAGCTTTTACCATATATACAGTAGTATTTCCCATATACACTCTCAGAAATAAAGGTACGCAAGCTGTCACTGGGGTGGTATCTTTTCAAAAGGTATCCATTTGTGCTTAAAGGGTTCATATTGGTACCTCAAAAGTATATATATATATATATATATATATATATATATATATATATATATA
>CAIGQZ010034880.1:774648-791991 GCA_903798205.1 Danio tinwini
TATATATATATATATATATTAGTACCTAAAAGTTTAAGAGGAACACTTTTGTACTTTTAAGGTACTAATATGTACCCTTGAGGTATTAATATGGATCTTTTAGGTACAAATTTGTACCTTTTGAAAAGGTACCACCCCAGTTATAGCTTGCGTACCTTTATTTCTGATAGTGTATGGTACCTATGGTACATATATGGTGCAGGCTTTAACCACCTTGCACACAAGTAGAGGAGAAATGGTAGTGCCCAACAGAGCCTGACTTCTTTCAAAGGTTTTTTTTCCTTCACTGTCATCAATTGGTGAAGTTTGTTCCTCGCCACTGTTACCACTGGCTTGGTTTGGGACTTGTGGAGCTGTGCATCAATGGATTTGCTCTTCAATGTTTGGACTGTTAGCAGTGAAATTTAAATCACACTGAACTGAACTAAATTGAACTTCAACTCTGAAAACTGGACTGACACATTTTCAATTTACCAGAACTTCTATATTATGCTGCTTTGACACAATCTACATTGTAAAAGTGCTATAGAAAAAACAAGAATTGAATTGAAAGTAGATCAGTTTCCTCTCTGGAATCCATCATGGCATGAGCACAACTGGCTTTTAAAGGGAATAGGAGATGATACTTTGATTGGTGTATTGCATGTCACTCCCAAAATACAACCATTACTCATTAAGAAAGTAATTACCCTTTAGACCAGTGTTTCTCAACCACGTTCCTGGAGGACCACCAGCTCTGCACATTTTCCATGTCTCCTTCACCAAACACACCTGATTTAGATTATCAGCTCATTAGCAGAGAGTGGAAGACCTGTAATGGGAGTGACAAAGGAGACATCCAAAACATGCAATGTTTGGTGGTCCTTCAGTAACGCTGTTGAGAAACCCTGCTTTAGGTGATGCACCTGGTGCATTAATACACCCGTGCTTTTGCTCAATGTGCTTTCATCACTAAAAATAGGACCCCAAGTCACATATGTGAATGAAACAAATATAAACATGCTAGCCTTTCTGTTGAGACTGTGGTATTTGGCCTCAAATTGTGTCGTCCAAACCTGACATTAGTAAATCTTAGTGCATCATATGCCTCTTTTTTACTAAGCAGCAGGGTTCAGTATAATACAGTACAGTATTATTTGGTGTGGGTCACCTTGATCTGGCTTTCGTTTCCACTGCCAACAGTGCGTTTACTCAGTAGGGATGATGTACGCCAAAAGAAGCAATTGATGTCATTATCACTCTAAGAAAAAAGCTATATATGCCTTTAACATATTGCGTCCTTTACACACTCAAGTTCTTTATTTCAAATGTACTGTATGTGTGCAGTAAACATGAGCAAATATAGAAAGGAAGTGGTGTGACTTGCCCTTTCCAATCATTCAGATACAAGTGAACAGCCCCATAAACAACAATAGAGGACATGCACCAGATCCTGTTCATGTGGTTGCTCACAAAAAGCCATGCTACGTTTGAGATCAGGTTGACTACAGTGCATTGCTGCACGCTGTCATTGCTTTATTATGGTGCTGTGTTTCAACTGTGAAAATTGGCACTGTGTTGTCATTCCCCTGGCTTGTTGCACATGCAAGAGATGATTCTCTGTAAGGCCGGGCATACAGTGTGCAATTTTGGTCCGAATTTTGACTTGTGCAACTCTGAATCGGGCAGAATTTCAACTTTTTTGTCTATCATTTGTACTGATGTGCTATTTACCCTTACGAAATGGTCCCATAAAAGTGGCACTTTATGGTTTGTAAATTTGATACTTTGGTTATTTTGGAAACATAATAAATGCACACCTACTGTACCAAACCATAACTCTTTGTAGAAACAAGCCACTGATGACTATTGAGAGCTGTGAGCACTGATCCATTGCATTGCAGTTTTTTTGAGGAAGGTGCCATTAATTGTATTAGCCATTGACAGATGTTTGCATCACCATGGGTAGACACTTTCTGAACATTTGATTTTTGATAACCTAGACAGGTAAACAAGTAGTTTGTCAAATCACTAAAGTAAAGCAACTCGACGTCTTAAGACAAACCCTTGGTATTTTTATTGTAAAATCTAATCTCGTTCCTCAGCAGGAATGCCACCAACATGCTTGAGGTATTGATGGCTACAGCTGTTAAATGGGATTGAGGCGGTTTGACTAAATATGAGCTGTTTCCCAAGACGTTTGAGAGATTCTACCCTCATTTGAACACAATACGTGGGGGCTGATGACCAAGATTATGCTGAGTGCACCAGGGACCTTTCGTTGGGAAGCATTCCTCACCGTCCTTGGCATACATAATGTTGTCGGTTTGGAGAGAGGACTTCTGAGGGTCATATTCTGACGGAAAGGAGATGGCTGATAAGAGCGAGCTCATCAGGGCTAATTCAGTGGGGTGCAGGAACAGCGGTGGCTGTTTCCCCAGGAACTATCACAACAAACAGTGGTACTGGAACAGTGGGTGTTCAATTAGCCAGCACCTAACGTCATTAAACAATTAGACACATCCAAATGAAAACAACCCGGAGCACCGTGCCAGTTAACTCCTCCTCACAATGTGAGTGTCGTTTGTTAAAGTCATGCTCGAGGAAAAGCCTGTTCAAAAAATTGTTTAATATCTCCTTACAGATAAAAGTAGTGGTACGGTTTTGTAGACAGGTATGAGATTAAATTGAAAGCAAATGGGGATTTTGTTGAAATCTCCTGCTTTAAGATTTTCTCTTTCAAAAACGACTCAAACATCCCCTCACAAGCCATATGAATAATTTCTCAAAATGTGCTGAGACTTGCCAAGCATTCTGCCAACAAAGTGGATTTCAATATGAATGTGAAGTTGAATTAAATCATGTGGGTTTAAATCATGTGGGTTTAAATGTTGAGACCAAAAAATAAGGAGTATTTCAGAATGCCTCAAATTAAATTGTAATTTTATATATGTATTCGCTTTTCTTCAAGGAAAGTTTCTTTCTCTTGGACAAAACATAATTTCTGTAGTTTTACAAGGTATTGCATCAATGTCTCAAACTGTGCTGAGACTGTTCATGATGTCAAAGAATGCAATCAAAAGACATTTTGAAATAAAATAAAATAAAAATAAGAGCCATCATTGCACTTTTTATCGTTAAATACTGGGATATTACAGAAGAAATGTATTGAAAATCTGCAATCAAAAGAATTTTTT
Source organism: Danio tinwini (assembly GCA_903798205.1). Lineage (NCBI taxonomy): Eukaryota > Metazoa > Chordata > Actinopteri > Cypriniformes > Danionidae > Danio > Danio tinwini. The sequence continues at coordinate 777,825 of CAIGQZ010034880.1, forward strand.
TGAATTCAAACTAAACTAACACTAATTTCATACAATAATAAACAAAAAAAAATTAAATAAAAAATTAATTTTGAGCCTACATTTTTCTTTCTCTGACAACCCCTGGCAAATAGTTTGTAATCACCCCTCAGGGAAGATGTTCATTCATATGTTTAACTGTGTAGAAAGAAAACAAACAAACACATACATGCCACAAAACTATTTTTATTAAACAATCCAACCTTCTGCCTGTAAGAAACACTTAAGAAACACTCAGACAGATAGACAGACAGACAGACAGACAGACAGACAGAAAGACAGACAGACAGACAGACAGACAGACAGACAGACAGAAAGAAAGAAAGAAAGAAAGAAAGAAAGAAAGAAAGAAAGAAAGAAAGAAAGAAAGAAAGAAAGAAAGAAAGAAAGAACACTGTAGTCAATCACTTCCCAGTGATGGGTTGCAGCTTGGAGGAAATCCACTGCAACATGTGCTGGATAAGTTGGGGGTTGATTCCGCTGTGGCAACCCCAGATTAATAAAGAAGAAGGAGAAAAGAAAATAAATGAATTAATGAATGTAGCCAATCACAACTGCTTTTACAGATTAAACGGGAAAAAAATATGGAATCACACAAATCTGAGGAAAATTTTATGGAATCACTATGTCTCTGATTACAACTGCTAATTAGCCTGCAGTTAAAAAAAAAAAACCAAGCAGCAACCTCCTGCTCTCCCTCGGGAAGCCTTACTTACTGCAATTCATTGAAATTTCGCTAGTCCTGGCTCCATAATAGAGCAAATTTCTATTGAGCCCACTGTTAAAATGGCCAACTTTACAGCAGAAAAAAAGATGTTTACAGCCTGGTACAAAGAATGATTTTGGTTCATATATCTAATATTACCCTTCATGACAAATGTTAGGGGTTTTTTGTTTTTTTATAACTCATCCATTTCCTTTATATTAGGTTATATCAAGTTTACATAATTAAGGGCGTGGCCACATGAGTGACACCTCAGCTGATTAGCCGCTGATCTCTGCGTATACATCGTATTTTTGTGTTGTTTTATGTGGCTTTACACAGTCAGATGCCTTTTGGAATTATTTCTTACAATTATCAGATGATATGGCATGCTGTGTGCTCACAAACCATTCACATGGCCTCCGTTTCCCAGGTGAGTGAAATTATATACTTATATACCATCTCTTTAAGTGTATTTATTTTATTTAAGCTCATTTATCATCTGTAATGTTCTTTAGACCTATAATGCACTCCAGAATCTGACAGATTGATTAGCTGTAGTCTCTAGAACAGTCGTCTAAAGCGTTGTCATACAGTGTTTTGCTGGAGTTCATCAATAGCCCTGCATTTACTAACACAGACTATATCCGAAGTGTTTGGAAGTAATTTGCACTTTTCTCCTGTTGAAAAACGTCATAAGAATGATGCTTTTAGTGGCTCAATGTGTAATACATTGAGCCACTAAGCATTGTGCTTATGACGCTGCTTATGAAACAGTGTTTTTAAAAGTCTAAACACTTTATTGATATAGTATACAACCAAGCACATGTGGTCAGAACACAAACGAGTCGCAGGTAATGAAGTATTAAGTGTTTGGTGTTGAACCAAGCTGGGGTGCATTTCCGAAAACCATTGATTCATTGATTTGGCGTTTCCTAAATCCATCTTTCCAATAAACATTCGCAAACTGCATCGCAAACTTATATGTTTGCAACTACACCTCTCGAGCTGTAGTTTAAAACATAGTTCCTGGTTGCGTGTGTTCTATTTCCAGTTATTCCCCTATGCCCTATTCCTTTCAAACGTTCCAACATTTAAACTTGGAATGATTAGAAAAAAAAACATTAAAGTCATCTCTCTTATTTTTTATAGTTCAGTTTTAACGATCTTAATATTGACAACTGTGTTCCCTTCGCAGTGCACTTTGAAAACATTTATTCCATTTTGAACGCAGCCATGGCTCATGACGAAAGCTATAGGTGACCTATTATTTAAAAGCGGAATTTACTTGACGTCTCCAAAGCTTGTGAAAACGGTAAAAACAAAAATATAGCATACGGAAATGGTTTTAATTTATAGTAGGTTATTTATTAAGAAATGTTTCTGTACTGTATATGACTTGGGCCTGTTGGTTAACATTTCTGTAGTGGTTTGAATGTGTCAAATTGTGACTTTTTACAATAAATAAAATTAAATAAAAATTAAATAAACAAGATCCTACTTAATAATAATAAAAATATCATTATTAAGTAGGAGTTTTTTCTTACATTTCTTAATAAATAGCCTACTGTAAATTACAATCATTAATGATTTATATATGAGATTAAAACATGTGTTAGCTCAGTGGTTTAGAATAAAATTTGGCATATTCTCAATAATATTTGTAAAGGAAACATATAGGCCCTATATGTGCCGTTTATATATATATATTTAAATTAATGGTGAAAGCAAGAGCATGGTTTTACCAAAACTAATATTGTGCGTGTAAAACAATATAATTTGCACAAAAAAAATTATGTTTTTTTTTTTAGGAAATTGTTTAGACACCCCGTTAAGAGTGTCATCATGGACGTTTACGTTATAACTAACATGATTGAAACAACGGATCTGCGACAGAGAAACTAGGGTTTTGGCAAACACTCGTCACTACATCGTTCTTTTCCCAAATGATGCATCGTACTATGATAGTTCAGCCGCAAGTTGTCATTGTTTGGGAAATGCACTACTGATTGACATGACTCATGGCTCAAACACGAGAGATCAGTTGAAACAAAGGAGAGGATTGTCAAAATTCTCAAAAAAAAAGGTTTATCTTCACGGAATGTTGAAATAGATGTTAATTGTTTCCAGTCAGCTGTGTCTAAAACCTGGACCAAGTACAAATCAAATGGGAAGACTGTAGAAGTGAAGCACACTGGTAGACCAAGGAAGAGGTCAAATCGTCAAGACAGAAAACATATATGCTTTCAAAACAAAAAATGCACAACAAAGCACATGGGCAGAAAGTGGAGTCAATGTCTGTGACCGGACTATAGGACTATACCAAAAAGAATTGGGATTTTCATACAGAAAAGCCAAATTAAAACCTTTATTAACATCTAACAGAAGAAACAAGGTTTTAATGGAATAAAGAAAGACAATCTTGGACTGTAGATGACTGGATATGAGTGATATTCAGTGATGAATCATTAGGGCAGGGTGATGATGCTGGAACTTTTGTTTGCTGCCGTTCCAATGAAATTTATAAAGACACCTGCCTGAAGAAAACATGCAAATTTCCACAATCAATAATGATATGGGGTTGTATATGAGATAAAGGTGTGGGAGAGATGACAGTCATTACATCCTCTATTAATGCACAAGTTTATACTGAGATTTTGATGATGACATCCTTTTTCAGGATGATACTGCATTGCGCCATAGGGCAAAATCTGTAAAAACATTACTGCAGGAAAGACATTTAATGTCAATGGCATGGCCTTCAAATAGCCCAGACCTCAATCCAATTGAAAATCTATGTTGGAAATGAAAGAAAATGGTCCACGACAAAGCTCCAACCTGCAAAGCTGATCTGGCAACTGCAATAAGACAAAGTTGGAGACAAATTTGATGACGAATAATGTTTGTCAATAGATAAAGAGCCCTTATTATGGGTTTAGAAATTGACCTTTCATGTAGTGTGTAACAGCTCTAAGTGAAGCAAAATATCCAGCTAAAGCTTAAATCTAAAAGTGGACAGTTTTTAAAACTATTGATTCATTAAAAAAAGAGTCGACTCATAGTGGTTTAAATGAATCGTTTTCATAACGTCGATACGAAACATAATGGTTGCGCGTGCAGACCCACAAAATTTAAACCTGCGGCCCCACCCACTAACACAGCAGCAAAGGCAAACAGATCCTGAAGTCATGAGTGATGAAGACGCTGTGCTTACCTGGATATTATTGGAAGCATGAGGGAAAGAAGTGCTTCAGCAATCTACATGCTTACAATCAACTTTAAGTACACAGCTCATGGATTAGTTTCTTCCTCTATTTAGATACTAGTATTGAACAGCTCATTCCAGTGCATTAATGTGAGAGTATGCTGTAGGAGCGAGTTCAAGCCAAACAGTGAGAACAGCGCCTACTAGTGTCACACAATTGCATGGTCACAGAATTCGGTGTAACGCGTGCAAAAAAAAAGGACAATTTATTAGGTACAAGTCAAACAAAGACACGCTGGACTTCGGGCTGGTGCACAGCACTGGAAAGGCGATGGGAGCCAGCAAAGATAGCTTGTCAGACCCCCGGGCTGGGGATGTGATCGTTGGGCAAAGCAGAGTACAGGTAAGCCCTGAGAACATATAACACGCAAGAGGTGCCACAGCAATGATTGCAAATAGAAATTATCTACAGCTGTGAAGGGAGTAAAGTTCCAAAATGAAAGATAATTAATGAAATCAGACCTGGCCCATGACACATGTCATAAGTGTAAGTAAATAGCTGCCTCTTACTTTTCTCTAGCTTGTAAAGTATGTATTTAATTGTGTTGTTACTTGTAACCGCTTGCACTGTATCAGGTTAACTCTATTCCCATATCGCGTCTAACACTACGTTAAAAATGTGACACGTACTGCTTTGTTTACGGATTTAAATGCATTTGTCGTGTTTAACTGCACTGCTTCGGGGGTGTTTTTTGACCTTGCATGCATATCAGCCTGTTGTTAGAGACCCATAAAACCGAAATATGACTCTTTTTAATGTATAATAGGGGCTCTTTAAATCCATGACTCAGAGAATTCAATCTGTTATAAAAGCCAGAGGTGGTGCAACAAAGTACTAGTGGTGTTTTTATTTGGTGATTCCATATAATTTCCTCAGATTTGTGTGATTTAATTTTTTCCCTGTTTGATCTGTAAAAACAGTTGTAATTGACTACAGTGTTGTTTCTTTCTTTTTTTAAAGTGTTTCTTACAGCCAGAAGGTTGGATTGTTTAATGAAAATAGTTTTGTGGCATGTATGCGCTTGTTTTTTTGTTAGTTTTTTTCAACACAATTAAACATTTGAATGAACGTCTTCCAAGAGTGGTGATTCCATACTTTTTGCCAGGGGTTGTAGATATCTCTCTTTGACAACATGATAAAACCCTGCTGTAAGAGCCAGTTATGCATAATTCATTTGTGATAATAATTTAGTTAAAAAGTTAAAACATGGTGAAAATAGATATTGAAATACAATAGGTATTCAAAGTGATTGTATTATCTAAAATGCCTAATTTAATAATAAATACAATTTAAAGACTTTTACTTTGGTATTTTTGGCTTCCGACAGTAATACGTCATGACGTCATTACTTTGTACGTTTAAGTCAGATTGCAGTTATGGATGTTGGAAGCAACACAGTTTTTCGACCAAGCTATATCGAGACTATTGTATTTTTGTTTGCATTTCTTCAGTAAACCCTTTTTAAATGAAGATTCGGTCTTACTCGCAATTTTTCAAATACTGGTAGTTGCAATAGAAGCTGCAAAAGTGGTACATAAGGGTGTGCACAAAAGGTGTGCCACTACACCTGCATCATAACAATACCTCAGATAAAATAAAGAGGAATTAATGTAAAACTCTATGAAAAGTTATTTGTCTGGTTTATGTAAGCTGTTTTAAATGAGTTTTTAATAAGATTTCTTACATTGCACTCACAATTCTGCATTCATTGGTTCTAAGAACTGTTACCAGTTTTACTGCCTTTGGAAAAAAAATGTCAAAGCGTAGGCCCACAAGTGAACGAACTGTATGTTTTTGCTCTGAGCAGTACTCTTTTTTTACTTCTTTTTGATATAGTCCCATTGAGATACCCTGTATTCAGATACTCCCTGATATACACCAGTGCAAATAGTCAAAAAAGAAGTCTTAAACCCTTCATACAACATCAAATTTGATGTGGAAAGTGGAAGGTAAGAAAAACAAAATTGAATTTGAAGGTGGCCAAGACTGGGATTTATTGATCAATAAAAAAAAAAACTGCATCTCTGCATCAAAAAGGCTTCCGTGTCTTAGGTTTGAGTCCCTCTGGGGATAGACATGTCCTGCATAGAAAACCGAATTAACAGAGGCAATATGTCTGCTATCATATCCATTTAACAGCAACCAAAAAGACTGCCTTAAACTATATCTATATGCCAAATCCAGCCTCTGATCTTGTGACTTGAAATGATATTCGTAGCTAACTTGTACAGAGGCTATTGCTAATTGGTTACCGCCCAAAGCCAGGCCACCATTGCGGTAAAAAGAGGGGAGATGAAAGAACAGCAAATATAATCCGAAGATATCTGATTTCATCAGAGATTGCTGTACAAATGGTTTCTCGAGGCTAGAAGAGAGGCCCTGTTCCTGGCTCTTACCACATGTATCACTCATCATCATCCACATGGATTATGACATCTGATAGCACTGATTTAACTCTCTATGGGGGATTAGATGTAAGATAAAGTTTACTGCAAATAGCTCCTCAGTGGCATGGAATTACTCATAAATCATGCATTCATTCATTTCACTTCCTTTTAACAAATTTATGTGGATTGAACATAAAAAAATAAGTTGTCCCAATGAAATCTCAAGAATTGCATTGTTTCAGCTCATTTTAAATAAGTAGAACAAGCAAAAATATATATTTTTTGAGTGTATTTTCAGAGGTCACCACAGCGGAATGAACCACCAACTATTCCAGCATGTTTTATGCTGCGGATGGCCTTCTAGCCACAACCAAGTACTGAGAAACACCCATACACACTCATTCACACACACACTCATACACTACGGCCTATTTAGTTTATTCAATTCACCTATAGCGCATGTCTGGAGCACCCGAAGGAAACCCACACGAACACGGAGAGAACATGCAATCATTAAATCTTTATAAATCATTTATCTTTATTTTTTAAAGGTGTCCTCAAAACATTATGAAATTATGAACATTAATCTTCTCTGGTGTTGTATAATGGTGATAATTCATCGCCTCCAGCAACCTGTCATTCATATGAGGTCACAGCAATCAGCAAACAATAGCAATCCAATGAATTCCTGGTGGATTAATTTTTTATTGGCTTTACATCACACAAGAGAAGAAAAGATGAGTATAAATAATTCTAAAGATTAGTATTTCAATTTTACTGTAATTGTGTAACTACCTTAAGTCAACGGAAGATTGATCATTAATACGGTGGAATGAACCGCCAACTTATGCAGCATATGTTTTACGCAGCGGATGCCCTTCCAGCCGCAGCCCAACACTGGGAAACACCCAATTTAGTACACTACGACCAATTTAGCTTATTTTATTCACCGTTACGCATGTCATTGGACTGTGGGGGAAACCAGAGCACCCAGAGGAAACCCACGCCAACACGGGGAGAACATGAAAACCCCACACAGAAATGCCAACTGACCCAGCCGGGGCTCGAACCAGCGACCTTCTTGCTGTGAGGCGATTTTGCTACCCACTGCACCACTGTGACTACCATTTACAAAAAAAAAATTATTTAAAAAGATGGTTCTTTAAAGACTCTTTGCACTTTAAAAGAAATCATTTTTATTTGTAAAAAATCCTTTATTAAATGTATTAATGTATCTGTAATGTAACTGTCAAAGCACATGATTAATGCTTTTCTGGAGCTCAAGTATAAATCTACACTGTGTTTACACTCTCTCAATAAATACATGTCCTTTTCAAAATGTCTATAAGTGTTATTCTTTAATTATTATAACCAATTACCAACCAACCAATCATTTTATTTTCTCATTTAATTAAATAAAGTGTATAACCAGCTTTATTCAGGTAAATATTCTTGTCTTTTTTACAAAGCAAACAACAGAGAAACTGAATTTATGATCCAAATTGTTAGAATTATTCAGCAAATATTACTTGAATTTATGCAGAAACACACACACACACACACACACACACACACACACACACACACACACACACACACACACACACACACACACACGCAAATTAAGACTTTTGGACTACATACAGTAGCCATACATGTTTTTCCATAAACAAGGGGATGAAATACAATGACTCAAATCCAAGTTATGTATTTCAGATGCTGTATTATTAAATATATTCCATTTAGGGTTGTATATATACATTTCAACTTAAATTCAGTTTAAAGTATGAACATGTTGACATATTAAATTTAACAACAACAATACTGTAATAATAATAAATTAAGGAATTCCAAAAAGATACTGTAGTCTCACAGCTTGATGAAAGTGAGGAGCTGAGAAATAACAGGACTTGGTGATGTGAGTTGAAAAGGAAAGATTATGTTAAGGAATTATGAAGCATAAATGGAAGCATGAGACGTTCACAGAGTGACCAAGATTGCCCAGGGTACGCCTCACTTATGAGTTATGTTGTCACATTTCACTTCCGTTGTGTTGGGGTAAATATTGAAAAAGTGTATATTGCAATTATGACACCACATATTTAAACTGGACACGGGTAAAGTTACTTTGAATATATGTCAAATTTAGGGCAACCGCTGCATAAAACATATGCCGGAAAAGGTGTTGGTCCATTATGGCGACCCCTGATAAATAGACTAAGCCGAAGGAAAATGAATGAATGTCATATTTGTCATATTTATAAACAAAAATATGTCAGGTTGTTTTCAAGTTTCATGTTAACAATCTGATCATCATTTCATAACTATTTATGAAAATCTCAAACTACATAATTTGGTAACACTTCAGTTTGTCACAATTTATCCAATTAACTACTGGCTTATCACCTGCCTATTATTAAGATAATAACTGTTCATTAGTAGTTATAAAGTCTTTCCTAATCCTCCTACTGAAAACCTAAACCCAACTTCTACCTTTTTAACTATTAATAAGCAGGTAATAAATAGTTTGCTGAGCTAACAGTCTTAGTTGATGCTTTGTTAATAGCGATAATTGTGGTTTAAAATAAAGTGTTACCCATGGTTCTAATTCATACTTCGTATATAATTTCAATTCTTGTTTACATTCACCTGTTCAGAGTTAATTATTCAAAACCAGAGATCAGTGAGTTCACATAAATAGCTCCAGTAGGTTTGTCTACGATTTATCACGAGACCATAAAGATTTTTTTTCAGATCTCTGATAACATTTAAAAAGATATTTAACGACAACTTCTGTTTATGTCAACATATACTGTACTTCACAATCTGAGATTTGTTTCAGCGCGCTCTCGCTCCGACATCCTGCGTAAATACTCCTGCATACATTGTTTGGACGTTAGGAAACAATAGCCTTATAGACAAAACAATCCATTTTTTACAGAATCGTACTAAAGGTGTGCAGCCACACGAACCGAGGATTCCTCCAAAGTTATGCGGGCCCCACATTCCGCACATGCACCTTGAGCAGCGGGAACTTGATCACAGACTCCTGCGTCCGAGCGTGTCGTGTTACCACCAGCATTTCCTGTGTCTCATATCTGGAGCGAGCGAACTCTCCAATGGAGCAAAGTAATGCGAGATGGGAGTGGTTCCGTTATGAGGTCACGGTGAGGGACTGAGCTGAGCGCGCAGCAGCGATCGAGCGCGAGCGCTAGACATGAGACGGACGCGATCGCTGGAAACAATTATTCGCACAGCTGAATGAATCTCTGACTGCTGGCAACAATAAAAGCACCGGAGCGCGATTCCTTCGACAGGGAACTACCGAAAAGCAGCGCGCTCTGGCTTTATAGGCGCAGGACAGGCTCGCGTACGAAAGACTCCAAGGAAGAGGCGCGTGAGGAAAGTTTTCCTGCGCGAAAACAAACTGGACGGAACAGTGCCGAGATCGTGACGCATAAGCCATGCACTGGTTGTACAGCGTGGGATAGTTCTTCTGGTGTCGTTCATCCTAGGGAGATGCCTTTTTGGTGGCTTTCCTCAACAAAAGTTTAACGTCAGGAGCGCCGTTCCTTTTTTCGACAAGAAAACGGGTTTGTTCGGAACGGAACATTTCTCGCGCTCGTCCGGTTATTATCGTTCGGTGTATTTGTTGCTTTGGCTGGAGGATCCCTTCCTCATCGCCTAGTTTTTGGGGGACAGGGGGCGGGTTGGATTTCTATATTTTTTCACTTTTCCCCCATGGCCTCCTCCAGGATGTATCTTCTTGTCAAATGCATGCTGATCCTCCAACTTGTGGTGTTGATCGCGAAGAACAGTCGGGCGCTCATTTGTTTGCCCTGTGACAAGTCCAAATGCGAGGAGCCCAAGCTCTGCACGGGCTCGGTGGTGCTGGGGATCTGCGGCTGCTGCTCGGTTTGTGCCAAGCAGAAGAACGAGAGCTGCGGCGGCGTTTACGGTCTGTACGGGACCTGCGACCGCGGACTCCGGTGCGTGATCAGACCCCCGTTAAACGGCGGCTCCATCACGCAGTACGAGGTCGGAGTTTGTGAAGGTCTGTATATGCGCATTTCATTCACTCTCTAAAAAAGTTGTCACCTGTGACCATCGCATAAATAGGGAATTAAAACAAATCACATCACCTCTCTGCCTCTGTCTAGATTTATTGGCGAAACTAAACTAAAGCGGATGTGTTCTTGGCAAGCCATTTCAGCACTTTATTCCATGATGCTGCTTATGTTACTAGAAATATAGCCTAGTTGATGCTGTTCATATAGCATACATTCAACTCAAGACCTTGCAGTATTGTTTCATAATTCTAGTCACATCTCTGTAGTGACAAGTACAGTTCTGCTGTGTTCGCTAACTAATTGCAAATCTGAATACTACAGATTACACATCTATTGTGATCACACATCTATTCCCATTGGGGATATTTTAATTTTGGTATAGACTAGCAGCAGCATTATAAGTAGTTAGTATACATTGCAGCTTTAGTGTTTCTTATTTATAATATAGCAGTACATATTTGTCTCAAAAACACATTTTAGTGATATTTATTTCACTATTATTACTAATAATGTTTGAATGCACAGTTGGAATTATGGATTAGAATGAAAGTTCTGCTATTTAACATCAACGTAACAAGCAGCTGTGGACTGCATGGAATGCATATTCATGGTGAATAGCTTGTTTCACAAACAAAGATACCTAAATAATTTGATAGCAAATAAATAAACAAATCGTTTGCTATATGATAGAGGTAAAGTTAGGTTTTATATTCACACATTCTTTCAGTGACACACTCCCTATATTATTTACCATGGCACTTTGAATGTTTGGTCTGAAATCACATCTAAGAATGACCTCAAAACAACATTAGCGCCATTTAATTGACTGTAAACAATGCTTTACTTTGATAGATTGGCTGCTAATATGATTTCATTATTTAGAATGAGCAAACAATACTTTTTCCTAAATTATATTATCAAGGAGAAAGTCTGAATGTGTGAATATAAAACCAACTTTGCTTCTATTGCTATATGATGTACTGAATAAATCAAGTCCATCTGAAATAAATACATATTTCCCACTACTGGAGTATTTTCTTGTGATGGAAAAATAAATCAACAACATATAGGAGTTAATCTTAAAACAATTATTGCAAAAATGGCTTGCCACACCATCTCTCCATATACAAAAAAGAAAAAAGAAATGTGTGATGTGTGCTATATTAATACAGTGTGTTTTGTTGAGTAGCTTATTGGCTTTGAGGAAAAGACTTACTCCTCAACATTACTAATGATTACAGCTAATTTGAGTAGAAATGACCCGTTCTCATTAGACATCATAATGTGATTGTGAATCCATTATGGAAAGGGTAGTAACAGCATGGGGCTGAGGTCCATTCTAATACACAATAACACACAGCCTTGCCTGTATACATGATGTTTGTTGTTGGAGTAGAGGGAAGAAGAGGTGAGCTGGTTAATGTGTTTGCAGCTTGTCTGTTTTCCGTTTCTTTGGGGTAAAGGATTCCGTGCTGTTTTTGGATGTGGTGCCAGCCTCGCTCTTTCCGCAGAGGCTTGTTGGTTTTTCAGAGGAATGTCTGCTATGCAACTTCACTTGCGCCTCAGCCAGTACATTTGACATCAGATCGTCGAGGGACGTGCGCTTCTGTCATGAGCCTTCTCAGGATGCGTTTTACTCATACTCACCTTGAATCTGCTAATTGTGCTGTCAAACGCATGTCTTAGCTCAAGGTCGGCTCTCTATGGGGTTTCTCTCTGTGTTTTGCATTCTTTTTAATCCTGGATTAGTACGTTTTGCACTTGTACTTTTGAATGTTGTTTTTAAATTCTGTTATGAAGCCCCTTGTACACATAGTCTGAGAAGCGCATTGTTCAACACCAAAGCCTATCATGTGCTTTGTGTTGTTGCATGAACTTTCACTTGCTCTTTAGTTTTCACTTCTGAGATGAATATAATGGGAAAACACGCTGAAGGGGAAAAGCAGTGGTGGTTTATGTGACGTTTCACAGATCATTAACAGTTGGAATCTGTATTCATCCAATCAGTGTTATTGATCTCATAACTATGCAAAAAACTCTGTTTACAGTTGTATTTTAAAATAAACACAATCATTTTGAGTTTTACCCTAAACCTTACAGACATAACTTGATGCTGTCCCATATGCAAATTTATTAACCAGTCGTGATTGTAAATTATTAAAGGTATATCCCACCTAATCTTTTTTTTACATAATTTACTCTTCCTCATGCTGTGCCAAATGTAAATGTCCTCAAATAACTGATGCTTTAGGAAATGAAAAAGGTAATGCAACCTCTGTTAACAGTGTGCAAATTATACATTGACTTATCCCTTCAGGCACAGGACATCAACATGACGTCATGTTGACGTTGTACCTTAATGTTGTGGGGATGTTGGAATTTGTTTGGAAATGAAAATCGAGTTGAAGTCAGAACCCAACATCAGGCCGGCGTCAATGTCCAACCTAAAATCAACCAAATATCAACGTCTAATCATGTTACACCTTAATGTTGTGTGGACGCTACCACTATGACATCTATTAGATGTTGGATTTTGGTCACTTTCTAACACAACCTAAAATCAACCAAATATCAATGTAATTTGATGTCTTTGGATGTCAAAATAATGTTGTCCTTAGACGCTGGCTAGACATTGAATTTTGGTCACCTGATGTCATGACCTAAATCTAACCTAATATTAATGTCTTATGATGTTGTGTGCCTGCTGAGATGGAGGGGGGGGGGGGGGGGCTTTTTTCAGTAGTAGTTTGGTAATATATGCTTCATAGAATCAAATTTACGAATGTATTTAAATTACATCTCATTTATTAATAAAATGTATACATTTTCAGTGTTTTGAGGGATATTTAGTGACTATTTTAAAGGTTACTTTCGGTCAAACTATACAAATGATGTGTCTAATATTTCTTTTTTTAGGCTACATGCAGATATAAACACCTATTTTACAAGAAACATGTTTTGTGAAGACTTAAGATGTCTATCGGTGCTCTAGAACGGCCAGTTTAAGACTGTTATTAAATATTTCCTAACATTGGTTGGCACTATGCATTCACAGTGGTATAATACGTTATGGGGGGGATCAAATGTATATTTATATTATACGTTTTTAATTAATAATATTTAAGATCATATATCAGAGAAAGCTATTTCTACCTATTAAATGGCTGACCCCCTATACATCTTGTTTTGATGTCCTTCAGGGGAGATCAAGTGTTAATTAGGGGGGTCAATCCCCCCCCAAACCCCTGTGTAATTCGCATGATGAATTGTGAGCTGCTTTTCTACAGCATGTTATGATTTTTGAGCTCGGTTTGCATTTCCACTGCAGTTTAGTATCGATTAAATAGCATGGGATTAACACTAAAGTTGTAAATTGCCTCTAACTTTCAGAATAACTTTTTAACTATGTGTCATCCCATCCACTGCTTTTGTTTTTATACTACCAATGAGAGGAACATCTGAACCTCTTCACCTGTTTTACTGGCAACGAATCTGCCATTTCAGGTGTTTGTTTGTTTGCTGTGGTATAAAATTGTCTTAAATTACCGCAGCACTGATAACTATTTAAACATAGACCATTTTAATGTGGTCATATCTTTGGCCCATGAACATTTACTGTTTTATAGCTGTAACAAGCGGCAATTCAATCATAACGTCATGTTAAAACAGATATCATAACATTATTAATCAATATGTGTCTCTTTTTGGATTTTATATATATAT